>CAEFZX010015855.1:0-15457 GCA_903066825.1 Alfaro cultratus | reverse complement strand
CTCTACCCGCATGCTTCATCTGATAGAGAGATAGATAGATAGAGAGCTAGATAGAGAGAGAGAGAGAGAGAGAGAGAGAGAGAGAGAGAGAGAGAGAGAGAGAGAGAGAGAGAACAGCAACAAGCAACACATGCAGTTACTCTGCTGGTTATTTATTGCAACAAGAAAGTCTCAAGTTTGAATTCTGACCAGTGTTGTTTCTCCATACAATTTGCATGTTCTTCCGTTGCTTGTGTTGTGTTTCTTCGTGTACTCTGGGTTCATCCAAATCCAAAACACTAAAATTCGCTCTAAAATTGACTCTTGGTATGAGAGTCTTCCTGCATTACTTATTTTTTGGGGGAGAGATGAGGTTATTTACCTGTGTGTCTCTGTGTCACCATGAGATGGACTGGTCACCAGTCTGAGGTATACCCAGCTTCTTGCTCAAAAACATTCAAGATAGGAACCAGAGGTCTTCAGGAGTCCCAGACCCTGCATTGATAAACGGTTATAGACCATGGATGGATGGACGGACGCGAAAATGAAATAATTTCTCCTGTTTTTGTTTTAGAGATGGAATCCCGTTGACGGTTTCTCAGAGCGTCTGCTTCCAAGTGACCGCTGGCAGTGGAGTGACATCACAGGCCTGCAGCATCAACCCATATCCAGCTTCCAGCTCCCTTCCAGCAGCTGGGAGTGGGAGGGAGACTGGTTTGTGGATGAAAACCTTGACGGAGAGCCCACAGAAAAAGAGGTAGTGTTTTGGTGAACTCATTTTCCTTTTTACTCTTGCATTCATCTTGTATTAATAACTTCAGTGTTTGTGTTTGCAGGGGTGGACGTATGCCATGGATTTTCCTGCCACTTACACCAAGGACAAGAAGTGGAACTCCTGTGTCCGTCGCAGGCGATGGCTCCGCTACAGGAGGTACAAAGCCATGGACACCTGGGCTAAGGTGTGTATGTGTGTCACAATATCTGTATGAGTTATGTTCACATACAGTGTAGTGAATAAGATGTTTGCCCTCTTACAGGATACTTCTATTTTTTATTTTTTATTTTTTGCTTCACTGACAGAATTAAAAGTTTCAGATCATCAAACAAGTTTTAATATTGGATAAAGATAACTTGAGTAAATATAAAAATCATCCTTTTTCCTGGGGAGAAAGTAATTATCTGTCTTGAACAAACTGTAATTCAACTAACATTTTTAGAAGAGATCTCTATCAGTCCAGAAAGTCTGGCAAAGTTGTTTCTATGACTTTAGGATGCTTTTTTATTTACTCTGTCTCATTCTAATTCTTGACAGATCCCTTCACAGCAGACAACTCTACCGGATCCCTTTAGTGACATCAGCTGTGGAGGCTGGGAGATCAGTGAGGAGCCCAGGGGCCGGCTGTCTCTGTGGGCCGTGTCCCTGCAAGGAAAGGTACAGCTCACCTCAACATACAAAAGCTAATCACGGTCCACTTTATTCTGCTGTTTATTTTCTGTTTAGCTTGTTTAATGCAAATCAGATTGTGCTTCTTTCCTGGGCTGGTATTTGACACTTATATTCAAATAATATTATGCAGTTGACCAAAGAACATGTGTACTGTCACTCGTTACCATCTAACACTGTTTCTATTACCATCTAGGTGTGGTTCAGAGAAGGAATCTCTCACCACAGCCCTGAGGGTTCTTCCTGGGTGGAGGTGCCTCTACCTGGAGAAGTGGTCCAGATCAGCTGCGGCCCCGGGGACCTGGTCTGGGCTGTGCTGTGGGAGGGACACCTGATTGTCAGGGAGGGCATTAGTCGAGACTGCCCAAGAGGTACATGCTGAACTGGTCTCAGGTAGTGTTGAAGTGTGTGGTTTTTGTCTGAGAACTGTTTCCTGTGTGTTGTAGGTACTTCATGGGCAGAGGTGGAGTCTCCAAGCCCTGATGTGGGCACTATACATGTCGCTGTAGGAATGAATGTGGTCTGGGCTGTGACCAAAGATAATAAAGTAAGAAACTGGCATGTCTGTATAGATGTATGTATTGATGTTTTTCTTTACATTCTTAATTTCAACGTGTTCTCTGACAATGTAATAATCATTTTAACAAAATACTGTACACTTAGATATGTCAGTTTTTCCAAATGTTTCCAATTGCCCAATGGTGGTTGATCATTTGAAGAAGCAGAAAAATCACCTTATCTGATTTCAGAGGAGAAAAGAGAGACTGTAGCCATCTGTTGCCACTGTAAGAGAAAAATAAATATCCTAGAGATTTACCCACCTGTACCTCATGCCCTCAGAACTTTAAATCATGTCAAAGTTTAGATAAGACTAAAATTAGCTATACTTGGAAACTGAAACACCATCTGGTGTTGCAAAAAGGAAGTAGCATCTGCAGACAGCTACAGTGAAATGTATTACAGTGAAGTCTTTAGAATTAGGATTGCAAGGTTAAAACAAACCTTTTAACTGATGAATGCATGCAAGGAATGATGGGAATATAATCATTGTTGAAGTAGTTTGTGGCCCTGCTGACCTAGGTGTGGTTTAGGCGAGGTGTGAACTCTCATAACCCCTGTGGTTCCGGATGGATCAACATGGTTGGAGAAATGATCATGATCAACGTGGGCCTGAACGACCAGGTGACACAACAAATCCAGACTCTCTATATTTAACTGTTAGAGAAATGTTAAATTCTTCTGTGGTTAAGAATATCTATTCCTTCTTCCTACATACAGTATAATAGAAATATGGAGAATGTTGTGTGATGTATATTCACCCCCTTTAAGATTTTTTGTTTTCAATTCATCAGTAAGTGTTTTGGAGTATTTTTCTACCAAATAGAGGGTAAAGTTTTTCTCCATTCTTCTCTCCACTAAAGCTCTGAATGTCAGATTCTCATTTGGATTTAGGTCTGCACTTTGACTAGACCATTCTAACACATGAATTTGAATGAACATAAACCATTAACATCACTCTTCTTTCATGATGCATTTCATGATGCATTTGGTTCACCGACATTCTCTAACAAACATCTGAAGCTTTTACAAAACTGTTATAAGTAAAGTGAGATTAAATGGGCTCTATATTATGCAAATGGATGGCCTGGACTATATTCCAGCTGAATACAAATGCATGCTTTTTATTTTATTTTTTAAAAAGGGCTAAAACCATGAGTTGTTTTATTTCCATCCCAGCATTTCTGCTCTTTTTCTGTTAGTCTATCACATTATGTTGGAAAAATGTGGGTTATGGACAATCTTGTGAGGCTCTGCCAAATTGTCAGTAAGTCAGAACATGGCTCAACTCCTATTTTAGGTGTGGGCCATTAGCAATGAGGACCGGGCAGTGTACTTCAGACAGGGTGTTACCTCCAGTGAGCTGAGCGGTAAAACCTGGAAGGCCATCAGCGTTCCTCGAGATGGGGAGCGATCCCACTCCAGTGCCAGTGCAAACAGTCAACACAGGTAAAGGCATCCTACAGGACTCAAACGAATATCTTTTTCTGAGTCCACAGACATGCATTCTAATATTCAAGTGTCTGTAAAGCAGAGCTAATTCATGATTTAATTTCTGCTGTCTTGAATCTCTGTCCTTTCCACAGTGCGGGTTGTTTTTTCGCTGGTGAAGTGCGTGCTCCATCAGTAGTCAGCGATGCTGAATTAGACCTTGAACATCCACCAGGGGATGGAGCCATCAGCAGTGTCACGTTCCCTTGCCCAGACTCCTTTGTAGATGCCCCCACAAACTCTTCATCAGAACCGTGTGTCAAGCCCCACATCCCCAAGGTCACAAGCGACAGCTTTATCTCTGAACTAGTCTCTGACCGAAAACCAGCAAAGACATCTGGAGGTGTTGAATCAGGCTGTGCCGCTGTCCTGGAGGAGGTCGTCCCTGGTGAAGGAGAGACTGACGTTCTGTCCAGTAACAGTGCTGTTACCATTACTGGGTCTGGTGGTCCTCCTGACCCCCAGTGGAGTAACGTAGATCTGGAGGAGGCACAGATCCAACACGGCCAAACGGGAGCAGTGGCAGACTCCGTTGACTCCTGCAGCCTGTCGTCAGTGGCAACCTACAGCCTGGCCATGGAGGATCAGTATGGGGTGGACGAGCACCCTCTGTGGGGGTGGGTCAGCGGAGGAGGCTGCTCTGTGGACAGCCACTCTCAACTCAATTGGTTCAGCTGCTCTTTGAACACATGTAGGTTATGTTGTGAAATGACTCAATGGGAAATTTTTTGACAGCTAGAATTCTGAAATATCATGTCTAATTCCAGTCAGATGTTTACATACACACATCATGTGCCTTAAAATCATATCAAATTTGGGCTTCTAATTATTTAAAGCTTTCTTTTTTAGGTGGAAACAGTCAAAATTATACATAAACACCCAAAATATGGGGTTGCATCTAATGATTATTTTAGAATTTTGATTGATCTATTGATTATTCTGGCGATTAATAGATTAACTACATAAAAAAGTTGGCACATTCTGTAGATTTTGTTGCCTAAAATCTACAGAATTTAGGCAATTATGTAGATTTGCCTAAAATCTACAGAATCGATTTTAGGCAATTTAGGCCTGCTAATTTTATATTAGCAGCTCCACAAATCTTTTTGGTAAACATTACATTAGCAAGAGACATGAAAACATACCTTCATCTTGTTTGTTTTTTTGCTAACAAATGTTGTTTGTTTGTTGTTTAGCAAACATTTGACCATTTATTGCAAATTATGCTTTTTCTTCTCTTACTTGTCTTTCACCAGCCATGCTTCAGTCAGTCCAGTCCATGAGTCTGTCCGTGTCTCCTGCTCAGACAGCTGCTTGGCGGAAACAAATCTTTGAGCAGCTTAGTGAAAGGTCTAAGAGAGAGATGGATAATTTCAGACATTACGAACAAGCCATTGAGCAGGTACATGCAGTACGATAAAAACATGATAAGCTTTTAGATCATAAAAAGTACCTTTTCATTGACACATTCACAATTTGACTTGAACTCCTATCTCTGTTGGCAGTCGGTGTGGGTAAAGAAGGGAGCCGTGCAGTGGTGGAGAGACTGGAAGCCGCACAAGTGGATCGATGTTCACTTTGCTCTGGAACAGTTTTCTGGAGCCGAGGGACACAAGGATGGGATCTTATTCATTTATTACAATTATTATGAGGAGAAGAAGGTGAGAATGTAAAGTTGGTAAAACTAGTTAAAAAATGCAATTTGCTTGCAACATGAATTTGACTCATGCATTTATAATATATCTAATTTATACTCACTATTGTCTATATATGTGTATTAGCTCCGGTTGCATTGCATAAATTCTCAGCTTGAATTTGTGTCTCTGTTTGTCTAAAAACTAGTACCACAAAACTCCAAAGATGAATGTTTTCCATTCTTCTCCTTTTTCTCCTTCCTCTGTCTTTTTTCAGTACCTCCATGCCTTCATTAATGAAGTGACCATCCTGGTTCCTGTTCTCAACGACTCCAAACACACTTTTGCCGTCTACACTCCTGAACGTACCAAACAGAGGTGGCCAATAAGAGTGGCAGCTGGCACAGAGCTGGAGATGTATGATTGGGTGTGTAAAAGGAGATATCGACATCAAAAATGAAACATTTTAGTCCAATAATTCCTGTTGGCACAACTTTGATAAGAAGATGAATACCTGCTCATGTCTTTTACCATGCATTTTTTTTGTGATTACTTACCCTGTGATTACACAAAACCAAGTCATGTAAAGTAATTTTGCTCTCTTTAAAATTCTTTCTTCTCTCCAGCTGGCTTTGTTGAGTGTTTCCTGCTGTGACTCCAGAGGAATCCACGGTCCTCCTTCCAAACAGGCGATCTGGTCCATCACCTGTAAAGGGGACATCTTTGTCAGTGAACCCTCCTCTGCCCTCGAAGCCATGCCTTACCCCACACCCTGTGATCAAATGTAAGAAAAACCACCAAGAGCATTCACTATGAACTATGTTAAGGCCACAAGCCCCATTGTGTTTAATTAGGATATTATATGACCGACCAACAGTAGGTAGTCCATGTTTGTTAGGTGGAATAGAATAGAATATATTAGAATATACTTTATTGATCCCCAAGGGGAAATTACTTGTATGCTGACAGCTGCTCCATTCAAAGTGTTCAATGTTGGTACATACAAATATAACCATTAGCAACATTAAATTTATATAAAATATATACATATGTGTGATATTGTGATTTAAATATGACTAAATATAAAATAAATAAATAAACAAAATAATAAGAATGCACATGGAAATATGTCAAAAATATAAATAAATCTATGAATAAATGAATGTGTTAGTATTGCCCCTGTGATGTATTTAAATAAAACTGGTCTTCACAGAACAGTGTTGTTTTCTGAAAGCTATAATAATATAACACATTCTGCTTGCAGTTTGCCACAGTCATTTAGGAAATACAGCAAATATTCTAAAAATGAGACCAGAGTTGCATTTTTGGTTTACATGCTAAAACTTTATAGGGGAACTATCTCTACCAGTGTCAGTCCATCAAACTTCAAACCTATGTGGCAAGACTTGGTGTTCACTCTCTTCCAGTCTGACTGAACTCTGGCTAATTTACAAAGAATAGGCAAAAATTTTAATCTGCAAAAATAGAATGCAGGTAGAAACATACCTTTAAAAAACTCTGCCTGTAATTGCATTTTGGGTATGCTTTAAAAAAAAAAAATTCTGATTGTTTTTAAAAAAAAATAAAATAAAACATAGATGAGTTCTCTTTCACTTCACGTTTATGTCCTACTCTGTGTTGGTCTATGCTAATAACATACAATGAAGTTTGAGAGTATAGCATAACAATTCTGTTCCAGAGGAATAAATACAGATAAAGACAAATTCAACTCCTAATACACTGGAGCATAAACAGTTGTGAGTTTGCTGTGAGTCTTTCTGTTTTGTTGGTGCAGGTTCTGGCGGCAGGTAGGAGGCCACCTGCGTTTAGTGGAGTGCAACAGTCTGGGGATAGTGTGGGGCATCGGCTATGACCACACCGCCTGGGTCCACACCGGAGGCTATGGAGGAGGCTTCTTCCAGGGCTTGGCCAGCAGCACAGATAATATTTACACCCAGACTGACGTCAAGAGCGTTTACATCTATGAGAACCAGAGATGGAACCCTGTCACTGGCTACACCAACAGGTGTTTTACATGCAGATGTTTCCAAGTTCTTTGTGTAAAGCAATCATAAATGAAACACACTTAGGCTTGTTGTGATTTAATCTATTTAATAATTATATTACGCTCTTTCTGACCCATGTAAATTGGGCTTTCCTCATTTTAGAGGTCTTCCAACAGACCGCTACATGTGGAGTGATGCTTCAGGATTACACGAGTGCACGAAGACTGGTACAAAACCGCCTTCTCCTCAGTGGACATGGGTAATCTGAGCTCACCTCTAGTGTTTATTCTTGACTTTTGAGAGCTTTCAATCCAACAGCTGCAGATGCATGAAGTGTTTCACTTCTCTTTACCGTGTCCAGGTGTCTGACTGGGCTGTTGACTACAGCGTCTCCGGGGGAACAGACAGAGAGGGCTGGCAATATGCTGCAGATTTTCCAGCGTAGGTTTACTTTCAGGCTACACTTTAAGGGATCTAACCTTTCATTTGTTTTTTTCTGTTCCTTCTAATTCATCCACTCCCTCCATGTTCTCTGGTAGGTCCTATCATGGCTTCAAAACCATAAAGGACTTTGTGCGGCGTAGGCGATGGGCCAGGTATTTACAGAAAGAGCAAACTAGTGATAAGTGAAGTATTCTGTTAGTGGATTAAATGGATCATTGAGACTTGATGTTTGTATTTGTTTTGTTTGGAATATTTAAGATGTGTAATAAAAGATTATTTTTACATATTTGTTAAAACTGACAATATGGCTTGAATCAGATCATCTGAAACAATGTAAACTTCTCTGCCCCCTCCGAGTGCTAACTAGAAACAACCAGTCAGAGCCAGGAGGAGGGTGTAGCTCTCTCAATCATACTTGTATATGTGCTGTTCACCATTGTCCTCTGCTATGCTAAAGCTTCTTCTCGATAGCAGTTTGCCAGGAATGCTATGGCTAGTTAGCATTGCCAATGATAACAGCGGAGCAATTTTCCTGGAACAGTAAGTTGCTTCTCCATTAGCACATTGAGCAATTCATACATGAGAGTGATTGGCAGCTCTAAGCCCCTCCTCCTGACTCTCATTGGTTGTTTTTGTTGGGCAGCGGTGTATTTCTTCAGATGGCACTAGCAGTATTTTCACAAATTGCCTGTCTCATATTATATTGTCACAACATGGTAACAGTTTTAACAAATATGTAAAAAAGAAAAAAAAAAATTAAATAAAATTTACAATTTTGAGCTTTAACATAAGCTTCCCGCTTCTGTTTTATTTCCCCCACTGCATAGGAAGTGTAAATTGACAACAACAGGACCTTGGCAAGAAATTCCACCAATCCCACTGAGTGATGTCACAATCCTGCCTTGTGCTGCTCAGAGCAGCGTGGATGCAGTTCCTGTGTGGGCCATCAGCAACAAAGGAGACGTCCTGTGTCGACTGGGAGTCACCCTGCTGACACCTGCTGTGAGTTACTAATGTGCAAAATGACACTCAATGCATCAGCCTGACACCTTATGGGTATCCATAATAACCACTTCAATGCGAGTTTTCTAACATTAGGGGTAATATTACTGTAAAAGGCTACTGTCTGCTCCCAAAATGCCTTAATCAGACATTAATGGCAGAAAGCTCTGGGGCAAAATGAGGGAACGTAGATTACAGTAACCAGGTGATCAGATGATATTTGGCTAATAGCAAGACAGCTCCAAAAATGAGAAGACCGTGAAAAATGTCTTCACGGTCACTCATTATACAGAAGGTAAAATAACTATTGAACAAATCACAAGTTTTCATTGTGAAGATATCCTAAAGATGCTATTGACATGAAATGTTCTCAAATAATCCATCAATAGAAAGAAACCAAAACAAATACGTTCAACATTTAAGTTATGTATCATAATATAAAATGGCAGACGAAAAAAGTATTGAATACACAGAAAGGGAGGTGAAAAAAAGTCATGAAGAACAAAGACACCAGCTGACTGTCTGTCTGTCTGTCTGTCTGTCTGTCTGTCTGTCTGTCTGTCTGTCTGTCTGTCTGTCTGTCAAATTATATTTTCTTGTCCTTCCACTTTACAATCATGCATTTCTTTGTGTTGGTCTGTCACAAAAAGTCCAGATGAAATACTTCTACTTGTTGTTGTGGTAAAATGTGAAAAGGTTCATGGGATGTGAATAACACTTTTGCTAAGTGGTAGTTATGTCTTCCTGTCTGTATGTCAGGGAACCTCATGGCTTCATGTGGGGACAGACCAGCCCTTCAAGTCCATTTCTGTTGGGGCTGCCAGCCAGGTGTGGGGCGTGGCCCGGGATGGCTCTGCCTTCTACCGGGGGTCAGTCTCAGGACCGAACCCAGCAGGTCAGCAGGAGGATCTGAGACCGTTTGAAAACCATGAGCTGAACACCACAAAAAATGTCTCAGTTCTGTTAAAAGACTTTAACACTGATATAAAATCAAGCCAATTAAAAGAAGCTAAATATAGCAACTTATGCAGTTTCTGATTAAAGATAGCCTTGCGCTCAACTATCAAAGTGCTCTGTCTCCATCTGCAGGGGACTGTTGGTACCACATCCCCTCTCCGGCTAAGCAGAAGCTGAAGCAGGTGTCTGTAGGCAGGACATCTGTTTACACTGTGGACGAAAATGGTCAGGACACTGCCTCTGTGTTTACAGCAAAACCTTCTGAACAACTTCACTGTACAGAGTCCCTTTTGTATGTTTTCTCTGCTCATGTGTAGGTAACCTGTGGTACAGACAGGGAGTGACTCCCAGCTATCCTCAGGGCTCCTCCTGGGAGCACATATCTAACAACGTACGCAAAGTCTCTGTGGGACCCCTGGATCAGGTGGGCTCAAGAATATTTCAGGCATTTTGTTTGGCACCAGAAAAAAAGAGATGATGAGAAAACCATTTGGGATGGAAAGATTTCTTTTTAAAACAAATAAGTTTTTTTTTTTTTTGCTCTGTGTTTAGGGGTTGGATGAATGTGTGTTTACATCTTCAGTTCTTAGCATGCAGCTGTTTGTTGCTTCCTGGGTTGATTGAATTGCTTCATGTGTTGCTGTAGGTGTGGATCATAGCAGACAAGGTTCAGGGCAGCCACAGTCTGAGCTGCGGGACGGTGTGCCATCGACTCGGAGTCCAGCCCATGGAACCCAAGGGACAATCCTGGGACTATGGCATTGGGGTAAAACTATTCAGGATGGGAGTCTGACACTAATGGAATTTAATGTCATAAACATCCAAACACTCCTGGGATATGAACCTATAATTGCTACTTCCCTCTCTGTGTTCCCCCTCTGCAGGGCGGATGGGACCATATCACAGTGAGAGGAAACTCCATGGATCCTCCTCGGATCTGTCTTCCCTCCATGACGGAATCGTCCCGTTAAACTCCAGGATAACTTTGTAATACACTCACTTTTAAGAGACACTTTGGCCTTTTAGGTTTAAAGTTGTGGGCAAGTGTTATATTCGGATAAGCTGAGCCAGTCTAACATTTTACCAGACATTCAAGATCTATAAATAGGTTTTTGTTTTCTGTGTGTTTTGTTCCTTGATTAGTGGTGTTTGTATTTTGTTGCTAAGCTTGATGGATTTTTCTCAGTAGACCCAATTGTGAATTCTTTATTTTGTGTGTGTGGTTTGTTTGTGTCAATCTCTTCAAGTCAATTTAACGTGACAATAGACAAATTGTCTTTTTTAATTTAATTGGGCAGCATAGTAATTGCCCATAAATTTTCTGTTGGGTTGAGTTCTGAACGCTGGCCATTTTCCTAACATGATATTGTTATTTTTGTTTAATGACTGTAAGGCTGGAAAAAAAAATGTGTTAGCAGGTTAAGCTTTCTAGGTGAATGTTTTGGGCCAAAACTGACTGGTATGTGAACCTCTCTTAGCAAACCTAGAGCATGATGCTGCCACTACCAGTTTTAGTTTGGTTATGATGTTCTGGATGTTTCCTTCAGAAGAGATGTCTTGTAAACCTATGCTTTCTTGGAAAAATATCCACATTTTTGTTTTTCTGCGATTATTGAACTACTGTCATTGCTTTATGGTACACAGATTAATACTTTTACTCAGTAAGATTCCTCTGATCCTTTGGAACTTCCTTGCAAAATATGGATAGAAAATGACCAGGAAAATCCAGTTTGGAACAGTAAAATTATTAGAGCTGAAACAGATTTATTATAATTGGCAGCAAATGTGAATTTAAGCCTTATCCATATTGATTTCACCAGGTTATTGCAGACATTTTGGAGTTTCTTTGTCTCGTAGCATTTATTTTTTTTACTTGAATTGCAAAATATATGCATCAAATAATTTGAGGGAAAGGTTTTAAAAAAAAACCCCATCAGAATTAATGTTTTGTTTGTCTCAAAAAGCAGACATTTTAACAGGAGTGCGGAGAGATTTGAGAGTTGTATATATAACAGGCTGGAAAAAAGTGAAAGTTTGAACCATTTTTCTTTGGCTGCTTCTGTTTGGAGCTGTTTTTGTTGTTTTTACACCCTCTTAGCTGCACTGCGTCTCCAACCGGTTCTTTTATTTTGATAATCGGTTCAGGAACAGGAAGATTCGTTGACAAATCCCAGCAAAGTTTATGACTTATAAACAGTCATTTATAATCTTTTAAGCAACAGAAAGCATGAAAAAACAAGATGGTAAGAGACACAAAACACCCATGTGTCACAACTGCTTTCATTTGACTGTCAATGGAGCTAGCCACTTTGAAATATTTTATTTTTGAAAAGTTGTTGTGGTGCATGTGCAATATTTAGCATTATCAAAAGGAAAAATGGGGATTACTTTGGGGAAAAAAAGATGGTATTTGAAATGTTTAAATGAACCCTTCCTCTTCCTCAGGGGTGATTGCATCTGCATGTTGTTTACTTCCTTTGACCAGATGATGAGACAATGACTGAGCAGTTATAAAGAAAAAACTATTTTGGTTATTGTAAATAGAAATATAGCAAGCATTGGTAAAGTAAAGATAATGTATAAAGATGGATTTTCAGTTTGTGAGGACTGGGGTGAAATATTATAAAATGGTGCTTTAATAACTGGCATAGCGACCTACTGTCTGACTGCTGAATCATTAGTAAATGTTGATTGTGTGCTGATATGTAGCTGTTTTCTGTAAATAGTAATCATCTTGTATAGTATGAACAAGTTGTGCATCGACCAAAATGAAAAAAAGTTGGTGTCAATAAATAAATGGTTTTATTGATAGCAACTACTCAAATAGCTTTTTTCTTCTTTTCTGATTTTTTTTTTCCAGAAACTTTGGCATAAATGGAAACAAAGCAGGAAAATAAAGAAAAGCAAAACGCACTTTAAAGCTGACCTTAGCCAATCAGATTATGATGCAGAAAATGCAAAGGCCTTCTCATCTTAATCATAGTTGATTATCGGGGTCTCACACGATCTTGTGCAACAAAAACCTGCTGCTCGTTTTCTCTCTCCTTTCTGTGACAGTTGTGACCAGAAGCTTACACTCAGCAAGTTTCCTAACAAAGCACACACATACACACAGGGAGATCACAAGATAGTAGAAAAAGAGAACAAAGTCATGTCAAACAGCAAAAAAAAAAAAAGAAGTTAGCAAAAGGGAGAGCCCTTCTTCTTTACAAGCACTTCACATTTTGCTCTGGTGTCCACTGCAGTCTTTTTCTCTGGCCACCTCAGTGTGTTCAAGCATGTTTCACAGGATTACAACGCATTGCAAACATGTTCTCATCTCTTGAACAATTAATTCCACTTTTGTCACTTCCAACCACAAGCTTCAATATGTTTTATGAGAATAATGTGACAGACCAATGCAAAGTTGAAATGATGCATGGCTTTTTCAACCTGTTTTATTAGTAAAAATCTGAAATGTGTGGTGTACATTTGTATTTTGCTCATTTGAATCAGTAGTTTGTAAAACAAAATTTTTGTTGCCATTATAGCTGCAGGTCTTTTCTGGTGTGTCTAACAGTTTTACAAATTAAAATAATGAAATTATTTCTCATTTTTATTTGCAAATTAGCTCAAGGTGAGATTGAGCATTTATAAAAATCAGTTTTTAAGTCTAAGCCATGACGTCTCTCTGGCTGTAGGTTTGTGGTCACTGTACTTTTAGTAGGGTGACCTTCACTCCAGGCTACTCTTTTTTTTTTTTTTTTTTTTTTTTTTAGGCCATAAAAGGTTTTCTGTGTTTACTTCCCACCAGCTCTGTTTAGCTTCCTTATTCCTTCCTAAGGAAAAAAAACCTTCCCATTGGATGACATCATCAACAAGGGATGATACATTCCATTTTGTTCTTATCTGACTAGAGCATGTTCTTCCACATGTCTCCAATATGAAGGGGTGCAGCCAGGCTTTTTCATAGGGGTGGCCCCTCATGTGGGAGTGGGCAACAACTGAGCCACTTTAGAGCACAACATTTCTATTTTCCAATTAATTTACCAAAGAAAGAACATTTTTTCTATAAGTGAATAAGTATATGCCTATATTTATACATTTTTGCTGTATAAGCTTATTTCACTACTGCCACCAACTGTTTTGAAAGGGAACAGCAGGGGTGACCATGGCCACCTTTCACCACCGCCTGGCTCCGCCCATGCCTGTGTGGCTTCTACCAAACTGCAAGCAGAACTTCTTATGAGTTTCTTTCAAAAAGCACATTTTTTCTTGGTAGCTTTGTGTTCAGATTTTTTCCATTTCCTCCTGGTGGGATGCCCTCAGAGCTTTGTGAGATGTGCAAAGTTTGCCATTTTGTTTTCTAACCTGCTGTGTTCCAAGGTCACCATGGTTCTGTTTTCTCATCAAAGAAACAGGATCATAACAAACATCACACAGTGGAGCGGCTTTGCTAATTAGGTCATTTCTGAACAAAACTGGGATTTGATTTGGGGAATCAGAACAAAGGGATGTGAATAAATATTTACATTTCATTTATTTCCTGACAGCTTGGAGTTGAGACGTGAAAAAATGCGAAAAGGTTCAAGAGGTATGAAAACTTTTGCGAGGCTCTGTGGGCCAGCAGTCAGTTGTTGTAGAGCGCCGCATCCAGCAGGGGGCTCCTGGTCCCAAACCCTTTTACAGTCTCTGGCTGTTAACTTTCCTGGCCGAAGCTCTGCATGTGGGTGAGGTACTGGGTGAGGCCGTCCTCCCCCTCCTCCTCCAGGTGCTGCTGGTAGCACTGCAGCAGCCTGGCAGCCCTGGCCCCTGAGGGCCCTGCCTCAGTGGGCAGGCAGGCCCCCGACAGGTCCAGGATGATGGTAGTCAACGCTTTGATGTAGTTCTTGGCCAGAGTCAGAGTCTCGATCTTGGACAACTTCTTGTCCATCTTCACGTGTGGGATGGCTTCGCGCAGCGCCTGGAAGGCGTTGTTGAGTTTGTGCATGCGCTGGCGTTCCCGCTCGTTGCTCTCCAGCCTCCGCACGCTGCGCTCCTTGGTGCTGGACCCGTACATCCTGCGCCGCCGCCCGCCTCCCCCACCTGCTCCTCCTCCTCCCTGTCGGCGCCTGCCGTCCCCGCTCCTCAGGGAACCCCTCCAGGAGCCGCCGATCCGGACCGAGGCCTCCGAGCCCTCCTGCTCGCTGGAGCCGGGCTCTGTGTCAGGTTCGTTCTCCGGCTCCGGGTCGGACCAGGGCCTCCTGGAGGGTCTCACTGCCTTTCCTTTGGACTTCATCCTGCTGCTTCCTCTCACCTCACAGTCTCCAACCAAGTCTCCCAACTTCTAAAAGTCCTAAATGCACAGAGAGGAATATTAAGACACAAAATAAAAAGTGAATTATGCATAATTTCACATGCAAAAGTGGAATTGTGACATTTCAGATTCTGCCCTTCTATCTGGGATCAGATCCCTAAATACCTGAGAACAGCTGATGGTCTTCTAAACTGGAGATAACAATTTTAAATAGAAATATTGTATTCTTAGTAAAACTTTAACATTTTGTTTCAAAACTTCTTCAAAGAGCAAACCATTTAAGATGGCCTTACCCTCTTGAGATTTAACTTCAACTTTCAACTTTATTGTCAATTCCTCTTCCATGTCCAGACATACAAGGGAATCGAAATGATGTTTCTCTCCATCCCACAGTGATACAAGACAGGGTGTAACTAACTTTGAGTAACAGTAAGAGGCACAGTCTAACTAAAATTATCCTAAGCAATTAAATAAATAGATGTACAATAACTAGATATACAACTTAAAAAGTTATACAACTAAATAAGTGGCAGAAGTACAGAGTTTGAGTGCAGAGTTTGCCCTCTATGTTAGGAGGAAGGGCAATTGTTCAAGGTTCTGGGTTCTTCTTCATCTTCTTGGCCGCTTTGATGCTGAGGGGAGGGAGTTCAGCATCCTCACAGCCTGA
>CAEFZX010015854.1:0-28491 GCA_903066825.1 Alfaro cultratus | reverse complement strand
TCACTTTATTCAGTATAGTTTTACATTCATGGGTCTGTGTTCTTAACAGGTACATAAAATCTCTCATCAAATTACAAAAATATTCCCCCCCCCCCCCCCCCAAAAAAAAGGGTTAGGAACTGAGGGAGTTAAATATCATAAACTTTGGCTTTTCAATTTGTTTGTCTGAGCTCTGCATTTTAGCTATTCTTTGTTTTTTATATCTTGCTCTGTTTATTAGTTTTCATGAGTTTTTACTTGTAGTTTTAAGTATTCAATGTATATTACTTCTTTCCTGTCTCTTTCTGCATAGTTTTTATCCCTCTGTATCAGTTATGAAGCTTCCCTCGGCCCCTTAGTCTCGCTCCGCTCTCAAAATCCTATTTAAAATCTTTGTCAAGGTTTTAAGGCCAGCATTTGCAGAAACTATCACTCCAATAATTCAGACTACAAGTTATTTTTCAAAAATGAATGGCCAAGAATTTCATTCTCTGTTTATAGAAAGGTAGTAGAGGAATAGTTAATAAAAAATTTAACTTTATTTGCAGTAAAAGTAGGTTCTACAATGACTTGACTCAGGATGCACACCATACTTTTCTTTTATGGGGGGAAAATAAACATATCTGTTTCCAGTTACAATTATGTGGTACTTTTGTTTTGTAACTGGCAGTGACATTACAAAATGTGAATAAATTCAAGTTAACTACTGCATGGCAATATGCAAAACTGTTTATGGTATTGTTTTAAGAATAAAATGAATAGCCTTCTTTGGCAAGAAGATGTTGAAAGTGGTTGGAGAGCAGTTTCTATGGGAGCGAATTACTCTCTTTGGTGTTGCTTTGTAAAGCTGCAAAGTTTTCTTGCACAAATAACCTAACAACTTGAAGGAAATAGGATAGCACAAAAAGAAAAATACAGGAATTGAAAAGTAAGTAATTTTATTTTAAATGAGAGCAATGGTCATATGCCCAACTACAATTATTCCATACACTTATTGATGGACAGAATTTGTGTTGCCTCTCTGCAACTTACCGAAGGGATTTTTTTAAAAACCAGTATTGGTTAGTGTGTTAAAGCTTGGCACTATTTCTAAAATTCTGATCCTGTGCATTACAGAAAATCAACAAAAAAATTGTGAACCCAGTTCTTCTTTCTAAAATCCCCTGGAGTCATTTGTATAAAATAAAAAAAAATAATTACTGGAAGCCCAAAATAAGACACTGACGTAGAAGTAAAATTCTGACTGAAACAGTGTAATGGCATAATTACTCAGGACTTATTGGCATTCATGTGGAATGGATGGAATGAATGGACTTACAGACATGATCACTTTCGTCAGAGTCGTCGGGGCAGTCGGGCTCACCATCACAGAGCCAGGCCTCGGGAATGCAGATCTGCTGGTCATGACAGTGAAACTCCCCTACGTCGCACAAGATGGGTTCTGGATGGTATGAGGAGAGGGGTGGGGAAGAATAGAAAAGATGCGGCATGAGGTGATGATGCTACACTGAAACATCAGGCTTTACCGAATAAAAACGGTTTAGATGTCCACCTGGGTGAGAGTGAAGCAAACTGGAATCTGATGGACAAAATGTTATGAAGTGTTTTTTTTGACAACAAAAAACTTGAGCGTGAGTGAAACAGATTACAAAAACCTAGATAGTGCCGTTATTTATTGGTTGTAAATATTTAAAGGCTGACAGAAGAACACAGGACCCCATCTTTGTTTTGAGAAAAACCCCCCGCTGATATTAACATTTTTGACAGCCACTCTCCTCCAACAAAGACACAATGTCCGATGTGACTCTGAAACTATTACAAAGCGTTGTGGCAAGTTTCTTTCTTATCTCTTTCTCTTCCGTGTTGTTGTGCTTTTATTTGATGGTAGAACAGGCGGTGTTCAGCGAAAGCCCAGTCAACTAAAAAGTCATCGCAGCCTTTCAATATAGAAAGCATCCATCAAAGCCCCGACATGTTTCCTGCCGGTAGCTGTCACAGACTCAGTTCGATCGCACTGCTGCATAACAAAAAGCTTTTGCAAAAGATTTGCCACTACAATGTCACCTGCCTCCACCGTTTTTCAGTGCCCAGCAAAAACGGCAATTTGTTTCTAAGCTTAACCTGCAGACAATCAGACTCAGCTCACAAAGTCTGTCCTCCTACTCACTCTTGCTATCTCCATCTTTTTTTTTTCCCTTTTTTCCCCCCAATGTGTTCCTAACCCTTTAGAGGTAGGAGGGGAGCAAGTGGGAGATCAGGTCTGTAGCATCTGAACAGTGGGAGTGATAATTCAACGCACCGCTGCTCCCTGCCCCAGCACCCTCCAGCAAATTCGCAGCCCAGGGACAAATCTGAAAAGGTCAAACATCTCATCCATTCTGCCTCTTCTATTCCCACTGATGCAATATAGCTGATATCCAACAATTTAAATCAAGGTCCCCTTTGAAATATTCAGACCTTTTTTTCCCTCCAAACTCTTGAAAATCTACACAAAAGCTATTGAAAATAGAAAAAAAGGCTTGCCATATAGGGCAACATGAACACTCAAGA
This sequence comes from Alfaro cultratus, assembly GCA_903066825.1. Classification (NCBI taxonomy): domain Eukaryota; kingdom Metazoa; phylum Chordata; class Actinopteri; order Cyprinodontiformes; family Poeciliidae; genus Alfaro; species Alfaro cultratus. The sequence continues at coordinate 25,962 of CAEFZX010015854.1, read as the reverse complement.
TAAACTTATGAGGGATTTTTTCATTCCTTTATATTGCTTCAGCATAGTTTAACAGAACTATTACAAATTGATTAGAATCCTCAACCCTGCCTATGAGCTTCTCTTTATTCTAGTCAGAAGTGTCCAGATAATGTGTGTGAAATTAATATTAATTTCGGACCTTTAGTGGAGCTGTTCTTTTTTCAGGACACATGGTTTTTAATGACATGACCTTGAACCCGTGGATGGAAGCCAGAGTACCTGGAGATAACGAATGCATGCACTGCTAAAACATGCAAACTCCATTCAGAAAGGACCAGCTGGGATTTGGGCCCAGAATCTTCTGGCTGAAAGGCAGCAGTGAACTGTGCCATGGTGCAACAACCTCCAAACATGGATAGGCTAAATGTCTTCTAGAGAAAAGTTTTAAGATCAGATGAAAGAGTAAGTAATTTCTTAATGGCCAAAAATAAGTTTTGTTTGAAACTGTAGATCAGAGGAAATATTTACAATATCTTTATTTACAATATCTCAATGTCCATCAGACATATATCCCAAATAGGTTAACACAGGGGGCATATGCTACATTCCCACAGCAGGTAAATGTGAACCCAAATCCACTTTTTTTGCCCATATGTGACCTATAGTCGGCTTTTTCATCACAGTTTCAACCAAATAACTATTTGATTGTTTGGTTGAAACTGAAACAAAGCCATATATCAGATAGCTTTTCACCAAAAAGCCATCTGATATGTGCCACTTCCATATGTGGTACTAATTCAGATATGTATTTAATTGATTTCAAAGTGTCTGCAGTCTGAACAGTCATGTTGCATTTTATCCAGCTTTTATGTTACTAATGTGAGACATATGTTATAATCCTACACCAGAAAAAATAATGGCTAAAAATCACAGTCTTATGTTCACAGATGCCTTTGTTACTGAACCGCATCACATCACAATAAGACCACTCCTGACTCCTGATTACACATCTCAACAGTCTTCCCTGTTTCAGAAATTGCAGTCAATACTCCAAAAAAGGCTGTTGTATAGTGCTTTCTTTTTATCAGCTTCCTTCGTCCTGTTATGATATTGTGACAATACTGTTGGCTCCCTTTACTGAACAAACTTTGAAATCGATCCATGAATGGCTACATTCATCATTACTTTCATAAACAGTAGACTGCTGTGTGACGTCAATATTGTTCTTTTGCTTTAGGGCAGGGGTGGGCAATCTTGGTCCTCGAGGGCCGGTGTCCTGCAACTCGTAGATCTCTCCCTGGTCCAACACACTTGAATCCAACAGCTGAATCACCTCCTAAGTGGAGTCAAGTTTTCCAGAGTCCTGCTAATGACCACATTATTTGACTCAGGTGTGTTGAAGTAGAGACATCTAAAAGTTGCAGGAGACCGGCCCTCGAGGCCTAGAGTTGCCCACCCCTGCTTTAAGGACACAAAACCATTCACACATAAGTCTCATTGTTGTCAAGATTAAATAGCAGTATAAACGACCACCCAAAAACAGTTAGATATTGTAAAAAGTTGAAATTGAGCATCAAGACCTGCTGTCGGAACATAGCCATAGAGACATACAGGAAAAGCAACCATGCACTCACTCACAACTAAGAAAAATCTTAGAGAGACCCGTTAACCTAACAATCATGGTTTTAACCTGTGGGAGGAAGCCAGAGTACCTGGAGAAAACCCATACATACAGAACATGCACACTCCAAGGTAATTGTGCTACCAAGTGCACAACTGTGCAGCATCTACATTAATCCCAAAAACATTATTTACACAAACTAGGAAGGCATTAATAAGCACATGCTGTGTTTGCAGTTGGCAAAGACACGTTCAGATTGATGAAGTTTCAAAAGGCCTGTCTTCTATGCCTTTCAAGTTGAATTGATTACCATTGAAAAGCAGAGTGCTGGTAACAGAAGGGCCATTTCCTCAAGCACTGAAGGAAGTCAGAAAAAAAAGAAAAACAGAAAAGAAAGAGAAAAAATGGCCCCTTCACCTATGAGGAGCCAAGTTACCGACTGATGTTCTACCTCCTTTCATGCTTCTTCATCTTCAAAGCTACGGGGCCAAATATGAGCCGAGCAAATGACCTCTTATGTCATTTCATCCTTTCATTCAGCTTTCCCCAAACAGCTTTTCTTTGTCAGGCAGCACAGTCCCAAAAGCTGCTGGAAGCAACAAAGGGACAAACACTGAGCTGAGGGAAAGTTACAGCTTGGTAGTATTTGCATTAGAAAGACACTTGAAGGTGCAGCGTTACTCATCATCATATATTTCGGCATAATTCCATGCAAACATTACTGAAGTGTTGATTTCTATATTTAAAAAAATGCCATAGCAATCCTTTGTAAGTGGAAAAAAAACACCCCAACAGGCTCCATTACCATAACAGTGGGAAATGCATAGCCTGCACTCAGCTGGGCACATTATCATGAGCACCATTCCTAACACCTAGCAGCCACCACTGGCACAGCAGTGTGGCTCATTAAAGCTACCGAGTCTTTGAAAGGAGCCAGATTTTTGGAAGAAGAAAGGCTTGTTTGCAAAATCTGCAAGCAGTGTTTGGGACATAAGTTATTATCAAGTTTTTTATTAAGCTGAGATAATAGTCTCATACTGTTAAGCTACTCACAGCATATCCAGAATAATTTAATACAAATGCTAAGACGGCACAGCACACTTCCTCATGCAGCATTTAGCAGTGAGGTATCCACTGTCCCATTTGCTCATTCCTAATAAACTGTGAATTACACAAGAGCTTAGGTCTTTATTTTTCTAAACAACATTACTGTATGCGACAATGAGGTGTAAGCTACAGACCACTAAGACCTCCCAATCCCCTGAATTGCAATAAGGCGCACATTTCACAATATGCTACTTTGGATAAGTCTTAAGCCAAGCACCTATTCAAATAAGACCTAAGTTGAAGAAGCAGCAGTGCACAGCTCAAAGAGCCTTTTTCCAAAGCTGAAAAAGGAAGAAAACTGTTCACTCTGAATAGCAGTTTTTAAAGGAGATGTTACACATCCAGCTTTTTCTTTAAGTGCAGTAGTGTATGAATCTTAGACTGTTAGTGTATTTCTCTTTGAGACGTGAACCAAAGCGGAAAAATTTGTATTGTATAATCCCACAGAAAGTCAAGGTTAATAGGTCAAGGTATATCTTCTTGTATACCATGGTAACTACTACTGGTGTTACTTGGGCAGCCTTTAGTGGCGTTCAGAAGATATGTTGGGGGGTTTTAAACCACTGTCTCTATGTTACAGGTCATGTAATTCTCAGTAAGCTTTGTAGCATAGCTTCCATCATTCTCTGTATGAAGTAAAACATTGAACAAGGAACTGGGTTTTACCAGGCTAGTGGCAAGCTAGCCACTAGCCTGTGCACAAACTTCTACTTCCCATGTGCACAAACATAACAGTCACTTGCACTGTTATGTACAGAAGTGAAAGCTTAGCATAAAATACCGTTTTATTCACGCAACATAATATTTATACTTGAGTATAATTGGTTTTCATGGAAGTTACTTTTTAGCCAGATCATTTTTGCCACTCAGTCTATCATACTTTGTTTCATATTTTTCTGTTTTCTGAATATACGCATCTGCAACAGCATAACACCACTCTGGAATTAATAAATGACTCTGATTCTGATACAGTCTTCAAGTTATGATGCTTACACCACTGAATTAACATCAGCGTCAGCTTGACTCATCTGGTGGTCTAACGATGTATGATACAGGGTGAAAAACATGCACACATCTTCACATGACATTAAAATGAAAGACAGATACACATTAGTGAGGTAACTACAAGATAATTAATTTTGAGCACCAGCAGCCAAAGACTAACATTATTTTACTGTAGCAAGATGACTAAGGAAGATGAATAACACATAAGTGAAACATTTTATGGAATGCAAATCATCAGCTGTCCATTATTAAGTTGCAACTAGCAACAATTGCGGTATAAAAAGGCAGCCATTTTGGATTTTGAGCCCTGGGTTGCAAGAAACATCTCATTTAGTCTGCATTCTGACTGCCATTTTTTTTTTACTTTTTCAGTTTCAAAATCTGAGAAAAAATTCTATGCATTATTGACACATATGGTTCAAATAATAAAGCAGTTCCAATGTATACGTTTTTTTCCCTCTTTGAATCCATGACATAACACAAACTGAAAAAAATCAATTTTCTGTTTTCTGTATAATTGTAAGATTTCTGTCCAGACGTTAATATTTGGAAAACTTGACTTGCCGCTCAAAGTCAAAGAGAGTTGTTTTAAATTTTCAGATGAGGAAGGAATTATTGATTTAAAAGACCTAAATCTGTGGCTAGTGCTAAATCATTATGTCCAACCAATTTTAATTGTAGTAGTCTTCAAGGACATAACACTTCAGAGGCACTTTGACTTCATCATAAGGCAGTATCATCAAACAAGATAAGGCTTGAACTGACTATTTACAGATCCTGACATTCTGCCAGTGCCACGGTATGTCAGCTGGCAAATTTTATAAAAGAAAAATCCATGACTTCCCTTGGTAGAATTGAAGGATCAGCAGCATATAAAAGAGGAAGCTTATAATACTTTGACTCATCTCTTTCTGATGGGTATGAGTACATATAAAACACTCAGTATAAAACAAACACACATTTTTAAACTCTTGCAGATTTTATAGCTTATTTAGTGTCCTGGTCAGCTTCAGGTCAGATGCATAATGGATGAGAGTGAATCTATGAGGCAAACTAAGCATGTTGTTAAGTCTAACTAATGCATTATATAGCTTCTCCATAATCTTCATATTTTTAATCTGTGAAAAGATCCAGTGCACTGCAATGCATCTCAATGACACCTAACACCTGCATATTAAATCCTTATTACGAGCGTTTCTCCAGAAGTGACATACGCCTTGTGCTATTTAGTCTTAAATGCCAACCACGTCAAGTCTGATCAGCATATGAAGAGGAGAGAGCACCGTGACTCAGCGCACTGATGAGCGACTGCTGAATGCCACGACACCTCTGGACGGTTGCCCATAATTACAAATGTGCACATCCGTTCAGCAGCATTCCCAACATTTCCGTTCTGTGTACATTTTTTTTTTACGTATACTTTATCTATTTTTCTAATTTTTTTTTATCTCACTAAAAGTCTAAACAAATGAATTAGTTAGGCAAAAAAATAATGTGGCACTAAAAGAGAGAACTAGTTGCACCTACAGAACCTGAAATACAAGATGAATGGTTTCTGCTGGAAACACCAGGATGTACCCCTCGCCCAGCCCCCTGGCAATGCTGAATAACTTTGCATTCAAGCCATGAAATGGGCGAAAAATCAATGGTGTTAGGCTTTGGGGTCTTCATTAGCTGCTGCTCGACATTCACTACAGAGTGAGGTCACTCTTATTTTCTAAGCAACAGAAGGGGTATGTCAACAAAATTATTAAAAAGGAACAGCATATGAAAAGTTTCAGAAGACAACTATAGATAGACTAGAGCCCCCTGCTCCTGTAAAAAAATGAATGATTTATGAGACTGGTCTTAAAACTATGTTGTTTCTTTGTTCTACAAGTAGAAAGACTTGCAACACATTACAATAAAAGGAATGGTTTTATTGTGCCTTGCAAAAGTATTTCGAAGTCTGAAATGTTTATATATATACATGTATATATTACAACACTGAAGTGTGATACTCCCTCCATCTTCCCACCCCCTCTAACCAGGTCTCTAGTCCCCACTGAAGAGAAGCATCCCACAGCATGATGATGACATCTGTCCAGGGTTATGAGCAATGTTTTCTTCCACAAGTAGCATTTCTGCATGAAGGCAAACAGTTCATCTTACCAGAACACCATCTTATATATTTTTGGATTTATGTGATACTTTATTAAGTATCACACTACTTTATGAGTTTAAACATATTTTGAGAAATATTTAAGGCTTGAGATATTATTTTATAACCCAAGTCTGCTTTAAACAACTGCCTGACTTACCAACTATATCATGTATTGTTTTAAGTTTGTCCGCAACATAAAAGTGCATTTAAAAGCACTAAAGACTGTGATTAGAACATGGTCAAATGTAGAAAATTGAAATAACAGTTGTGATGTATTTGCTGAATTTGCCAGAGATATTCTAATCCCAGCCCTTTTACTTTACCGGGTTTTGAATGAATTTAAACAAGGAAGACTGATTTAACCTGTCTGTTCAAGTCAAACATTTCTTAAAGGTATAATTAACTACCTTTAATTATACCTAGACTCAAAGTCACCCCACTCTCTTTTCTAGATTTCAGAAATTTCATCCAAAATGTACAAATACTGTAGTGCATACAGTTAGGTATTCCTTTGAAAGCATTCCTGCCTCTGTTCAATTTTTCCCTCCTCATTTAATTTTTTTGCGTCACCTCTGAGAGAAAAATATGGCTGAGAGTGTAAGTACCGCTGTGTTCTAGCAGACTGGCTGTGAGCACTGTAAATTTCTCACAACAAACGAAAGCTATAAATAAAAAAAAACGTTTTGTTCTTTTCATCTTGGGTCTGCTGGTTTTCCCGATGTACCAGGTGAACAACCTGAAGGTATGTGGAGCCTCGTTTTTATGTTTCTAATTGATTTCTTGATGCCACAAGTAAGTGTTTCTGGATGAAAGCCCCTTTTTACTAATATTTTTGCACTAAATTAGTGTGATATGTATATTAGGCTGGAGGAAAGGGTCATGCAGTGAAATCTTTATAGGACATATTAACTACACTTCTACATATTATTCTTCCATTTGACTATAAAGCAGTTACAGTAAGGGTATCTGGATTGATACAAATCCATATGCAATTTGTTTCCACTAAGTTAAATATATCTAGAGAGATTATAAACTTCCTCTGAAGAATTTGTGAAGAAACATTGTTCACACCTGGTTTACTGTTTTACAGATGTGCACAACTTCACTGTCTGCAGTAACAATTTCTGTAAGTAATGTGGAGGAATGGTAGTAATTTTTTAGGGATAGAAAGATATACCTTAAATGAGAAATTTATATATGAAATCTAAATAAAGGACAACAATAAACCTTTTCTGTCACCAGCATATTTAACCTGTTTGCCATTTTCTTTGCCTTGCCATTGTGGTGGACAAGAGTAAAAAACATATAATTGCTTTTGACAATATTCATTGTTTCAAAACAATGCAAAAATTAAACAAAATATGCATTTTCAAAACTAGCCAGAAAATAGAGGAAGTAAAACAAAAGCCCCAAAGGCAACCAGCATAAGCAGCAAAGCAGCGAACTCTTTAGAGGTCTGGGAGACTAGGGACTTGGCCGAGAGCCTATGATTTCCTTGTATGAGTTCTGGCTATTGCAAAGACCTTGCTGTTGGCTTTGGCTCCGGTAAGGACCTTGGCGTGGACCAGGGCTGTGCTGTGGGACTGACTCCAGCAGATTGCTGTTGAGCTAGCGACTTATACTAGCTCTAGGCCAGTAGCTTGAGAAAAAAAAAGCACAACATGGTGTGGTGACTAAAGGGCAGAACAGTCAGAGGCTACAATATCCAAGTGGACACATTTTGTAAACAAGCTGGTTCCCCAAGAAAGGTGACACCTGTTTGAAATGATCAGACTGGACTAAGCTGAGATACAACAGTGTTTGTGGATATTTGTTGGCTAGACATCGAGCTTAATGAAATGTATGAGAGGTGAGTCCACAAGTAAGGCGAAGTATTAAGGCATTGGTAATTTTTTTCTTGTATGTGTATAATCACATACCCTGCTGACCAGATAGGTGTACTAAATCCCCCATTATGTAAAACAATACAATATTTTAGAAGTATTTTGATTATTGTTTTGACAGAAAGAGTTTAAGATTTCACAGAACGTGAGTTAGGTTTTAACTGCATTTAACTGTTATTTCAGATTAAGACCACCTTAATTGTAAGGTGGTCTTAATCCCAGGAAAAACAACAAAATGTATCGTTTTTTCCCCCCACAACAATAAAGGTTTAATAGATTGCTCAGTTTTGATGTATTCAGGTCAGAGTTTATATTTTTTAATTGTTGATGTTTAGCACCAATACAAAGCTTCTAATTAAATGGCAAAATTAGCATCATTAGCAGCTAATAGTTAGCCAGCCATGGCATTGCAAATGTTTAGTGCTTTTGTAACTTAAGTGTCATTAGCCAGCCTGACAGAAAAGTTATTTATGACCTGAACGGAGAAATTCAAGAATTACATACTTTATTACTCCAAAATAAGATTCTAAAACATAAATACTGTCAGATCTGAAGCTCACACCTTCCTATCCAGGTCTCAGACAAAGCCATATGCTCACATCAACAGGACGCCACTTTGAATGAAATATTGTGTTGCTTTAGTAATGCCAAATCTCATATCAGTTTTATGAAACCTTGAATAGAAAGGTAGCTACACACAATTAAAAAAAAATAGTAAAAACAGAAAAAAACAGATATGTACATTTAATAAATGGTCCTAAGAATTTTGTAAGCAAATATTCTTAACAATGTTCTGTTCAGCATACTATGCAAGCAGATCCATGGCTGAATATTCCCATAATTTTCAGATTGTCTTAGTTAAGAAGGAAAAACAAACTTCAAAATCATTTTTTTGTTTCTTGATTATTTTGAATGTGTGAGGCTTGTACAAGTTAATTTATGCAACAGTGACATTTTATCATGTGCTACACAACTTTTGCCAGTGGGCGGCACATTAAGATCTGAATCATGGTTGGGGTCAAACATGAATTTGCAGTGCAGGAAAATATTGGATTCCAGCCTGAGTAGCACACTGCAGTCAGAGATTGTTGCTATTGGCTCAAAAGTCTGGACTTCAGTTAGGTTTTCATTGTGATGTTTCTGCATGGAGTTGAAATTGCATGTATCCAGTGTGCTCCAAGAATTCCAGTTGTTTTCCAATAGTCCAAATTATGTACATGCAAGATTATTTGGATGTCTTAAATTCTGTTTGGTAGGAGTGAGATAGTTTATGTGCTGGGCAATATGATAGACTGACAATCTAGAGGTACTGTGGCTCTCTAGTGTTGACAATCAGAGAAGAGGACAAAGCAGATTTGAAAATGAATGGATAATGTTTATTCAGCACCCCTGCCAGGGACAGCTACAAAAGTGAATAACCATTTTTACACATACAACCCCGCCAAAAGTGGTTGCTTTCTAAATAGAATTGACGCAGAATGTAGTGATTTGCAAAGTTCATCTTTCAACCATTAATCTACAATCATTTGGAAACTAAGTAAACATATTTCAAACTGTTTGTTATGAAAACAGAGTTTAGTTTGTCCCTGTTTTTCAAGATTAACGTTTCATGAAGTTAAAAAGTATTTTTTTAAATCTGCTTTTGATCCAGTAGTGTTTGTGCATTTGCCTAAGAAACACTTTAGTCTGAAGACCCTCGTTCCATTATTCTGATAGAATGCCTAAAATCTGACAGTTTTTCGACTAATTTCTGTCTGGTCAGACAAAACAAATTTCATATTCATCATGCCCATTTTTAACTTAATGAAGCTTCTTAGAAATTAAAATCGATTAACAGCTTAGAGAAACATTTGTCTGAAAATGCAGGGTGGTCTTCTAAAAATCTCCATATAAGAATGAAACCACAAATAAATAAATATATTGGGGAAAAAAAAAAAAAAATCCCCACCTTTTCATTTTCTACAAAAAAGGAACTTACTATTGAGACAGATACGACTGTTGAGCAGAACAGTAACAGAGACTCCTCTAAAAGAGAAAAAAAAACCTGCTTCAACACAATTTTAAGAGCTCAGAACGACTTGCTGGTTTGAATTAATCCTTCATATGTGAATGTAATTTGCATGAGAATGTGCCATTATACTGCCAATAATAGAAAATAATAGAAAATTACAGTCCTCCTAAACCCGCCTTCTCTCGACTGGCTCCTTTTGATGCTCTATCCAAGGTCACCTAATCACTGGGTACCTTCAAAGACCCCCATCTTAAACCAGCTGCAGTCTGAAGGATTTATTCCCCATTCCATGTCATGATTACCAATCAGATGGAGTAATAGCTGCTTAAGCAGACAGGGTTTTTGTCATCACCAAGGGGTGAAGTGCCAGTCAAGGTTTCCACTGAGTCTGCGTTGGATGTCAGTGCCTTCATTGTAGCCTCCAGATTAAACAGCATTATCGGAGTGGAGTGAAAGCTGTTATGGTGAAGGATCACATCCTCCTTGGCCCCTACTGTGCCACAGCTAGCACCAAGTGACTCATATATTACCTTACAACTCTATACCTTGATTGACACTTTGACTGTTCTAAGTAATTACTACGTCCCAGAAAAATGGCATTAAAATTTCTTGACAAAGACATGAAAAAACACACAAAAAACAGCATTAAGTTAATACACAATTTAGAGTTGTGCTATAAATTACAAAAAATAAAAATTTTGCATATTATATACAGCTGATAAGTTTGAAAATTTAAAGTAGCTATATGAGAAAACAGTGGTGATTCAGGCCATATGGGCAATTGCCCAGGGAAGTGTTAGAAAGGGGAACATAATTTAATATAATAAACCGTTGTCTTTATAATAAGTCCAAAATGGTAGCATTGGAACTATAAAGTAAAACATTCTTATGCACATCCAGAAAAAAACAGAGCTTTTACCAGGTATAAATGAGAGTGCTGATAGCAAAACAATTAACTTGACAAAAGTCATTAGGTGAGTAAAGAGAATGATGTTGAAAAACTATATCAAAATCATACAAAAACTCAAACTTTATAAAAATGTAATTACATTGTTTTTCAGAGCTGTTAAACATTTCAAAGGAACTTTTTAATGAAGTCTTTATAACCAAACCTCTGTTAAAAACAAAAAGTGCCATATAAGGATAATGGTATGTCACTGTGGTTCAAATATGTTTAAGCCATGATGCAAATTACTTTATGATTTCAAAGCAAACTGTTGGTGGGAATAGTTTTGTTAGGGCTGCCCATTGTCTTGTGTATTGATGCTACAGTATAGCATCCAAATATATCAAACATGTCTTTCCCAAATTTTGAATGCTGCATTCTTGCCTGGCCTTTTAGTCTTTTTCATAGATATTTTTTGTTTTATGTTACACACAAAAGGTACTTTGGACAAAGTGATTTTAGAAGACATTAAAATTTACAGTGAATTTGTAAAAGCTACAATTTTGTTTATGATGATACTCAGGATGCTGCGTCGTGCTCCAAAGTCAAGAAACTATTGGATATATGAAGGTATCACACAGAATAAGCCCTATAAGGACAGACGGCAACCATAAGAAAACAATGGTACGAAGGATTAGTCATACCATGAGATGTACTTACTAGTACACCTCAAAAAAGAAATTCGAGAAGTACATATACTGTGTAAATGTGCAATATTCTTTCATTTCTCATTCTCATCTTAGAAAGTGAAACTAAATATTACATAGAATGATCACACATTGAGTGATATTTTCCAAGCTTTTGTTTCTTGTAAATTTGAAGACTACAACTTACAGACAACTTAAAATTCAGTGTCTCAGAAAATTGGAAGAGAGTGCAAAAGGTCATTAACAGAAAATTATGTTGTCACACGCGAGAGCACTTCATGCTTCCCTCTGCTGATAAACTTTATGGAAATGTTGATTTTACTCTAACAGAACTTGGCACCTGCCCACACTGCCAAAGGTACTAAAAACTGATGCAGTGATTATGGTGTTCATGTTCTTGATTGGCCAGCAAACTAAAAAAAAAAGTCTATGCACTGTTGTCAAGAGGGAGATGAGAGTCACCAGACTAAACAAGGCAGAGGATCTAAGACATCGATCAAAGCATTCTGGCATTCCATTGGACCTATGCAGTGCTGGTCACCTCTATCCCATAGTGCATTGATGCAGTAATTCATGCAAGAGGAGGGCCAACCGAGTGCATGGAAATGTACATACTTTTCAGAGGCCTAACATCTGTGCTGAAAACATCCAAATGAATTGTGGGTTTTCTTTAAGCCACAATCATTACAGTACAGTTGCAAAAATTAAGAGCTTTAAATATTTTATTGTGTGTAATGAATCTCTACAAAATTACCATTCGACTTTCTGAGGTGACTGACAAGAAATGTTGCACAATATATTTTTATTTTTAGATGTACCAGTACTTTTATAAACCATAAAGTAGATGATACCAAAACAACATAAGTGATGTCTGTTTAAATTTTATCTCTCCTTTAATCATTAGAAGAGACTCATGGTATGGTGCTGAATTCATCACAATGTAGGCACACTTGTTTACATCTTAACAACACTCTTCAGAGGAACTAATCAAGGAGCTAAAGCGTAAGAGATAAATGACTGAGTGAAGAGACAGAAGGACTTTCTTAAAGACTTATTTGCCATCTGGAAGTTTGAATTTTCCCATTTATCTAGCTGCTGGCTCACTGACGCTCCCATAGGGTACAAACATTTGTACTTGAGATAATATTGTTTATTTATATGCTGCTTTATGTTTTTAAAAAACTTTAATGCTTATAGAGAAAATGCTTTCAGGGAAGCTGATTAGGTGCAATTAATGAGACAAAATGCACAAAGCAAAAGAATATGTGCATTGGGTTAACTGTTTTGTGGTGCAATAAACCAGTTCCCATTGCTAATGTGACATTTCTGTCTCAGTGCTTGCCAGTGGACCACAGAAGCACATGATTAAGATGGACTTGCCCTTTATACAAGTTTTCCACTTTGCTGCAAAGTTGCACAGCTGAGAGTCAGCGTATATGGAACAGATTAGCTTTGTTTCATTAGAATTAGGGAAACATGTCTTTTCAAATGTTACTCACAAAACATATGAACCTTTTCAGCCGTGATAGCTGCCTAACTGCTCAAAGTGTTATATAACAAAGACTGAAGGCAGAACGATTCAGGAACACTGCATTGGTGTTAATGAGCATGAACACGAAAGAAAAGTCCACAGAGAGAAAAGTATTTGTCAATCAGGGCATTTTCTTGCTCTCAGAGCATAAGATTTCTTCTCCTGAAAAAAGTTATAATGTATGTTATTATAAAACATAAGCCTTTGTTATTAAAGTAGAACATGACTTAGAACTTGAGGGAAAGGCCTTTTTAGCTTTATTTATTGTTGGGCACCAGATTTGTGCACAACTCCATAGGGGGTTTGGTGAATCCTGGGGGCCTACTATATAACAAAATCAATTCTACCGTGAAAAACAAAAGCTTTCTCTGAAAAAAACTTAAATGTAATATTTATGTCACTATGGCACTATGTGTGTCAGTAGTATGAAAATAAAATGCCTTTATTTGCTTATTGTTATTGGAAGAGGTTTGGGGGGATGTTTATTATCCTGGGAATGATTTCATGTTTTTATTCAAGCTTTATATAAACAAACTAATCACCAACATATAAGCTGAAACGTTGGTGGTCCTTACACCAATTTATAAAACATCACATATCAGTTGTGTTGGAACTTGCCAGCATGTACATATGTGGGTCTATTATGTGTTTGTATATGCCCAAGGTCTCACAGCTAATAGAAATAAGTAAATGATAAGAAACATATAAGAGATGTTGAAAAAGGCTAGAAGAGGGTTTTGAATTATGACCTGAAGCAGAGATTAATCTGGCTACATTAACACCTTCTAAAAAAAGAAAACATCCAAATTTACTTCAAAAGCTGTAGGGCACAAAGAACAGATTTTGTTGCCTCTCAGAAAAAGTGTTCAAATGTGACTTACCTCATTGAACATGCAACACTTTGTAGTTTTTTCAATGAGAAAATGAATGTATTATTATTATTATTATTCTGCATAATGACTTATGGCCACCGATTAGCTTTTTGACATTTCTTGTATTTGTCTCTAACTTCTACTTTTAAAAAATCCCCACATGATTTAATTTTATTTAAAACCATCATTTATAAAATAAAAACCAAACAATGTATATACCATCTGAGCCTAAAACTAAGACACAAAGGGGACAACAAAAACAACTGACCTGAAGGCTGCATTTGCCCTTTCACTTTCCATAAAGGCCACATTTTAAAATGGAAATTATTTTTCAAAGACAGATTCTGAATATCACAGCTTTAGGGATTTCATGCCAATATACTGCATGCAAATTTGATTGTGCTTTGAATTGTGCAAAAAGAATGAGACATGAAATTATGCTCTCTAGTCTCCCAGTCCTTGCTTTAAATAAAACAAACACTTTTTGTTCTTTAACCAACATTATCTGGATGAGGTCAAATTAAACATTATCAATCAAACCAAAAGCTTGAATGAACAAACTCCTATTCCTAGTTGTTTGAGGCTGCAGTAAAAGTAGTTACTTCTCATATTTCTTCTGCCATCGCTTGTCACACTGAACCTCTTTTAGACTATTCTTGTATGTTTGAATAAACCTCTTAGGGTTTCAATGCATCCTACAGTCATTCACAGAATTTAAGCAAATGGCGAGTATGTCAATAGAATCTGTTTGCCAAAATTTAGCAATCAGATTGACATTATTATGCTTAACTGTAACTCATTTTGGTAAACTGGGCACTAAAAACCTGCATTTATATCCATTTAAAGCAACAATCAGGGACCTCTCTGGGAATCCTAGTTAATTTACCATCTGATTGACAAGTAAAACATGCTGTAAATAAGACAAAGACATCCTGCATGATTAAATAAAAAGCCGTTTGCAAATTTTAATTTATCAAGACAGCAAAGGTTATCCAAAAAACTAAATGCAATGCAAGTATGCCACAAAAAAGTATTAATAAGTATTAATACTGATTAATCATGTCAAACTACAAAAATAAAGAAACAGAATGGAGGAGAAACAAAGTCACATATTTAGCAATCGGTAAGGGTTACAAAGTCAATTCTAAGAATTTAGAATTCCAGCAAACCACAGTGAGAGTTATTTTCAATAAATGGAGAAAACAGAGGAGTGGTGGACCTTGCCAAGAGGGGAAGTCAAAATTACTCTAAGAGCACATTGAAGATTGATCACTAAGGTCATAAAAGAACAAAAGAAAACACCTAAAGCGTCACAGGCCTCACTTGTTTCAGCTCAGCCTCGTGTTTACGATTCAGCAACACAAATAAATAAAATAAGGCAAAGTAGCATCCATGGGAGAGTTCCAAGACAAAAATGGTTGATTACCAGAAACAACAAAAGGTCCATCTCACATTTACTAATTAAACATCTTGATGATCCTCAAGATTTGGAGGACATATTTAATAACTTGGCAAGACAAAAGTAAGCCTTTGTGAACGGTTTCTGTCCTCTTACTTCTAGTGTGAAACTAATTAGATAGTTTTAGAAATGACCAGACAGACACTTTTGCATGGTGGCGATTTGTGATGGTTTGTGGCTGTAATGAATACAATAATGGCACAGTTGGTAACACTGTTGACTTGCAGCAAGAGGTTTCTGGGCTGAATCCCAGCATGGGATCTTTCGGCATTGAGTTTGTATATTCTTCCTATGCATGCTTGCGTCCAAACCTTGACTGTCAGGTTATTTGGTCTCTTTAAACAGTCCTCAGGTATGTGTGCATGCAAGACCGGACCTGTGCAGAATGTATACTGCCTCTCGCCAATGACTGACAGCAATACCTCCCGCCCCAACTGAAAGATAGGTAGGTGTAAAAAATTAATAGATAGATGAACTCATATCTTAGTTTGATTTTAAAATATTCAAATGAAACAAAAAATAATAAAATGAAATAAATATTTTAGTAAGCAGTGGAGGGCTTGGGGTTACTTTTTAAAGACACGCTATGACCGCTCATGTCGAATTTGGATCTTTCTTTTGGCAAGTTTCTAAGAAACTTGTCTGAAAATATGACAGAGGATGAAAATGATGGCATAAGAAAAACTGAAAGAATGAAACAAACAAAAAAAATAGAATGAGAAAAAATAAGTCATCGAACAGCCAGGTTCATTCACTTGAATTTTACGCTATTAGGCCAAAGCATTCTGACATAACCATTTCTTTTGCACCTCAGGAGGTCGGGGATTAAAGGGATGTGCTGTTTAATAAATAAACAGTTGAAACCCTGGCACACATCAGTCTTTTTTTTACATTCTACTAAAATGAAAGAGACTGTCTGTATTGAAATGGGCTATTGGCAGTTATGAGCAAAATCCATCACAGGAGTCGATCAGGTCGGCCTCTTTGGGGCATGAAAGTGAGTCAACAGAGGGAGGATCAGATCTGCTTTTATTGCCTGATTAAAATCAATTTGCTGTGTCCGATGCTGAAGGTGGAGTGACGTAGGGAGCAATGAGAGATTGTTAAGCCTCTCCTCTGCTTCTCTGAGTGATTGTAATGGGAGGGTGAAAGCTCATGGTAAGTGGTCTGGGACACTAGAATTCATGATACGTGGGATAAGAAAACAGGTAAAATAAAACATCATAAAAGTCACAGTTTCATGTAAACATATTTAATAAAAGATTCAAAAACTAATCCAGTTTCATGATATTATTAATTCTGATAAGCAACCCAATACTAGCACACACGCAATAAGCTTTCTCAGCTTATTGAAGTCTTTATTAAAATTTTCAAAACAAACAGTGTTGCATGATGAATCTGAATTTCCTTCATAACCCAGGAGAAATACAGTAGCACTAACAATTACAGAAATAGGTCTATGTCCAGGGAAAAAATTATGTTTCCTTTCCTTTCTAATTAGCAGTTCTACTCAAAATTACCAGAGTCATTCTGACGTATAACTCTCATTATATTATATATGACCTTTATATAAGTCATTAACACTGATGTTAGCAACTTGTGAAAATGGGTTAACATGTACAGGATGACACACACACACACACACACACCGTTTAAATGGAGCATGATGACATTTGATGAGCAAAAACAAGTAGATGCACTCTTAATACATTCTAAAATATCTGTTAAACAGCTTTGCCTCATGGCGACCCAATGATCTCATTACAATTTAGTAAGGTGGAAATACCAACATTGGTATTCATATCCTTGTAAGCAAAACTAAAGACATTTTATTTCTACATTAGCCTTAAAAAGGACAATAGATGAAATGTGAGAACAATCACAGATTTCTGGTGTTTATTTTGTGTCGTCTTGTTCCTCAAGTCTGAGAGGTGTAACCTTGTTTTTAATCTCTCCTCATTAGAAGTGGGTGAAATGACTATTATATTGTGAAGGATTATATTTCCCCCCCTTGTTTCTCTCTGTAAGCCAACTTGTTAGTGCAGTGTGCACTTTACCTGACAGTTGTTTCTGTTTACTGTCAAAGTTAAATAGATGTCTGGGTTTTAACTAAATGGCCAGAGTACCTCAGGTCATTGAATGGCACTTGACTATATTACAGTCATGTGAACATAAATTTATTTTCATGATAAATGTGCCATTTAAAAGGAAATGAACAATACTTTCTATTGACAAAAAAAACCCATTACCACACAGAAAAACAACAATTTAAGTGTTTTACACTATGGGGTACACCATTTCTCCTCATCTTTCCTTATTTGTTGCTTTGGTGTTTTAGACTATAAGAGTATTAGATTATCAAATACTACATTATTTTACATTTCACTGTGAACACCATTATACCAGGAACCATTTAAAGTTTTACTCAATGTAATCATCCCATGAAAATTTCATAGCAACACATGCATGTCTATTTTCAGTATCAGTGAAATGCTTTTGAAGTCAGAAGACAAGAAGTATAATAAGCTACTAAAAAGGAGGTTTATGCTACAGAGGCAAATCTGCTATTTCTTCAGAGTGAGGCTTCAGTAGATAAGTCGGCTAAATGTGTTACAATAATGTTTTTGTTTTTTATTCCTTTCAGTTTTCAATTCCATGAAAAGATATTGTATTTAAAAATGGAAGTCTTTTTGAAATTCTACCGTTAAGGTAATGATCTATATTGTGCAAGGAATACTCACTCATATTTTTGACTACAGTTTGAAAATGCTAACGATACAAATCGCTAACACTCCAAAATACTCTAAAATAAAATGATTTTCATTTTGCTTCAAACATCAGAGTTGTTTTACAGCAACTACTCTCATGCACAAGGTCTAATGATACATGTTTTGCAAACATAAATAATAGAGGAATGCTCAAGGCAGCAAGAAGAAAGCAAAACATAAACTGATGTTGATAGTGATGGTTCTTAAAAAATTGCAATCAGTTAAAATCACTATCAGCAGATCAACGCTTTAGAAAATTGGAGATCACAAGCACTCCACAAAACTTTGCTCAGTGTATCTATACATAAAAGTAAGAATAGGCCATTTCAATGCAGTTTATTTATATTTTGCAAAATCACAACATGCCACCTCAAGGCACTTTAGTAAAAAAATAACATTTTAATCCATCATCAAGCTCAGTTTATTATTCATATTGGTTGAATTTTTTTTTTCTTTTTTTTTTTTTTTCTCCGAAAAGCAAAAGATTGCGTCAAGTCATTGACTTGCAGCATTTTCTTCTACTGAGCATGCATGTAGCCAAAGTGGAGAGGATAGCTCTGGCTCAGAAACACCATCCACAGAACCAAACCTATTTGTAATTGTTATGCTTAAAAATAAATAATAAATACAGCCAGTATAAACTATTTAGAAAATAATGTGGTTTTAAAATGTTTTTGTTCACCCCCAGAGTCTGAATCAATAAATGTAAATAAAATAAATAAATGCATAAGAACAGATAACTCCGGTGCCTGTTCGTGTATAACATCTTTACTTTTTATTAGAGTGAGCACATATTTATTTTGTCTGATCAGAAGGAGAAATGCACTCATTACTTTTGCAGAAAATCTGTTGTCCTTTGACTAAAGTTAAACTAAAAACAGTCATCAGTAAAATCAAAACCAAAGCTAAAACAGGTGACAGTTGCCGTATAGTTGATAGAGCTCAACTATTTTTTAATTGTAAGATTTCTAAGGCTGTGAAAGTCATTGTACTTATAATGGAATTGAAAAAGTTTCCTGAAGCTGATTGGGTCCACTGGGTCACTTTTATATAAAAGAGGCAAAGGCAGAGCTTATTCTGAGACTTTGGAAAGGTATATTTCTCACTTAGTCTGAGGCAAAAGTTCTCACATGTAAAAAGATGAAGAGCTCCCTCTTGGTCAGGGGTCAGTCTATACCTTAAGCAGAATAGCTCAAATGTCTTGATGCTGTGCTCAAAAGTGATAATAGGATCAGGCAGGAGATAGACAGATGGATTGGAGTCTCATGTGCAGTAATGAGGCCTCTGTTCTGGGCTACTCTGGTGTAGAAATGAGTAAGTCAAAAAGCAAAACCATCGATTTACTGTTCGCCTGTGTTACCATCCTCATATGGTTATGAGTTATGAATCAGGACCACAAGACTGCGATGCTGGATGCACGTAGCTAAAATGAAATTTCTCTGTAGGGTTGCTGAGCTCAGCCTTGTTGATAAATTGAAGAACTCTGTTGTCCGGAGGGAGCTTAGAGGAGCTCCTCCACATTGAAAGGAGTCAGCTGAGCTGTTTCAGGCATGTTAACAGGATGCCTACTCGGTGCTTTCCTTTGGTTTACCCAGGGATGTCCCAGTGGGAGAAGACTGGAGCAGACCGTTGGGGAGGGGGGCCTCTGGAGCTTCTGGCTCCCCGTCTTAATAACTTGATCAATAAATACACTTCCTACATTTGTTGTAGCTTTGGTTTACTTATTTAAAGTTTAACAGATTTGTGTTTCCTCTTCTAAAACAGGATATAACTTGTATAGGTAATAGGACCCGATTTATACTGAGAATATGAAACATTACTTTTAAATTTTTTTAAAAATGTCTTCAAGAAACAAAAGACGTCCAGCTTAAGCACTTACAAATTCCAGTGGGAGGCAGCTGACTGACTCAAACTGTTTCTTATCATGTGTCAACAAACCCTTCAACATACAGCAAGGCAGTTACTACACCTTAGATTTTGTCATTTAGTTTATATTCTAATTAAAGAGGCCACACTACTCTGCCAGTTTCTATCCATCTAATGTACCACAGGAACTTTTCCTTCAGAACATACTTTACTGACGCTTTTCATTTTTTATTATTTTAAAGACCGCATCTTTGTCTTGTTTTATTGTTCAATAAATTAAAGCAATTCTTGCCTAGAAATGGTAGCTGAAAGCTTTCAAACCCGGCAAGACAAATAATAGCAATTCCTGCACTTGAAAAGATGAGAAAGGCTTTCAAGCTTTCAAGCATGACAGCTAAAGAGAGGGTTTTGTACCTTTAAGGGCTGGCCATTCCACTTACTTACTGACTGGAAACCAGAAAAATACTATAATAGCACTTTAATGCAAAGTTTGGAAGACATGTTGTGATGGGGTCTTTGGGGCTTTTGTGATTATTTATATTTTTAGAAGGAATGGAAGGGCATGACAACAAAAACTGATTGTCAAACAGTTCACTCTTGAAATTAATTGTTGCATTATTGGATTAAAAAAATACATGTCCTGGTTTCCCACCTCATCCCCTACTTGGGAGTCTTTAAGGATTGGCTGGTAGCAGTGAAAAAAATGTAAGCCACGGATTGTTTTACAGCTGCCTTTTACAGTCACAGGAAAGCTTGTAGATGTTTGTGAAGTCTGAATATGGGCTGGCATTTTCTGTACCTTCAAGAGACTGTTGCAATGCCAAGCACAGTGGGAGGTTGGAAAGAAAGCCGAAACAGTCATTCAAAATTTAAGCCCCTTAAATTGAGTCAGGGGTTTAAAAATATCCCAGCTAGTGCATAGCGCCATATGTGCATTGAGATCCTCCTGGGGGGTTATGTAGACTAAATAAAAAAGTCATGACTTAATATATGGGAAATCGAAAAAACACAGTTCGACATTAAAGGGTTGAAGCATGTGATATTTGTCAGCAAACTCCTTAGGCAACATTATGTCACCGCCTGAATTAAAGCGCATGCATAATGAATGAAATGAGGTGGACATGTTCCTCTGATAAAGACTTCATTATACAAGATGTTAAGATCATGTAAGCAGCTCCAATGCCAGCCTTATAAATGGCTTTGGCACAAAGAAGCATCTTACACAGATCCAACAGAAAAAAAAGTTTGCAGACATTACTCATTTTCACTATATGTATGCTTGTTTGTGTGAAAAGGAAACAGGTGTGGTTACAGTAGACTCAACATATGATTTCATTCATTTAGCTTTGGCTTACTCTACTGAACTTTGCAGTTTGTTGGTAAATGGAGATTTTAAAAGTATAGTTTCAAGAGAATAGCTTGAAATTATAGAAATTTATCTCCAGAAAATAATGAGGAGTACTGATGACTTTATGATCATTTTAGCTTAATACATTTATCTCAGTAAGATTTGTTCTACTTTGCATTGTTAACAGTCAATACCCACTTTGTTGATAATTTAACCAATTTAAAAAAGTAATCAAAAAGGTAAGTTGTCCAGATAAATATGAAGACATTATAAAAGCTTTTTAAAATTCTGGGAGCATTTCTTTCTCTTGAAAAGTGCTTGTAAAAAACACAACAGTTTTGGCTACATGAAAGAAAGGGAAGTCTTAAGAGTTTTAATCATTTGCTGCAATCTTTATGTCAATTCTTTAAAGCATAAAAGCTAATGTAAATGGCTCTGCAACTTCAGTTGTGACCATTACAAAATAAATGTTTAAACTTGCACTGCTTTAGTCGTGACTGGAATTCCACATACAAAGCAGATGCAGATTTTACTTCAAAAATAGGGATACAAAATAATCACTGTTAAAAAATATCCAGAGCAGTGTAGCCAGGGCCTTTTTTTCAACTGGACAAAGGAATAACAATTACATGCCATTTTAATCCAGATCAGGCAATATTTTGTTATCCTAGGATAGAAGATTTAATAAATTCACACTAAAAGATGAAAGTATTTATCTTGCTTCCATATGCATAAAAGGGGATGGTAAGGGAGGAATAAATATTCCCAAACCTCGCTTTTAGCTAGAACTGCAGCAAAAATGGCAACTTGGCCACCACATTATCATAACAACCACTAGACGCTATGCACTTCACTGCCAGGTATTTGGACAGGAAAAGCCTTTTTTGCCCAACTAGCACAGTCATCAATGCTTGCAGTCTGCAAAAACGTGCATTGGATTTTACCAGCAACCATGTGCTTGGGTCAGATAAGACTAGGAATGAGTTTTTCAGCAACAAACAATGTGAGTCTGGCCTAAAACAAAGGAAATGCAAGTAAAAAAAGGATTTGATGACATGGATAAGTAAAGCAGATCATCTGTGATGCTGTGTTACATTATTGAGCTGAGAGAAATATTTTGTTGAAGTTATATGCCAGCACCACAGAGGCCACATATTTCTAAACTGACAAATATTTCACCATGGAGGTAAGGTTTCTCCTGAACTATATATATATATATATATATATATATGCAAAGACATGAACTTTGTGAAAGTGCAATGAATGTTGGGTTTTATTCTGTAACGTCACAGAGCCAACATCTAATGTAACTGATATTTCATAGTTTCTTTGGTGCTGATCAGCAATTTCAAAACAATACAATAAAATGTTTGGGTGGTTGAACTCATTCCATATAATTCTAAAATATCAGATTGCTAAAAATAGCTCTAAAACTGTAATACACAGAACAGATTCTGGAAGTATTTTATCATCTATACCTGAACATTTTCCCCTCAGGCAAAGTGATTTAACAAAAGTGGCAAAAAGTGCTTGTTCAGAGCAAAATTGCACTTCAAAGGCTCATTTTTAGGTTTTGAGTTTTATAGTTTAAATCAGGTCAGCATATTTTCGACAAATCTTCCTCCTGCTTTATTAGTTACCTACAGAGAAAACCACCTAGATATGCCTTGTAGATTTGCTGCTCTTAACCAGGCTTAACGTCTTAAGTGGTAGTCAGTAATAATTTAATAAGTTGCACTGACCCTGAATATGTGCGTTTTCATTCACCTTTCAACAATTCTAAGAATTGACTGACAGATGTGCTTTTTGGTATCTAGGTATGCCAAGGTTTTCAACAGTCATACTATTTTGCGTTAAGGTGCTTTTAATAGGATGCTGCTGGAAGTGCCAGAGTGACTTTAGTTTTCTCTGATTGTATGAAGCATTAAATAATGCAGAAACCTCATTTGTGGCAGCTGCCTGGCAGTTACCTGGATAAAAGGAGGTTATTGCAGTTTTCCAGTGCTTACAAATACAAATTCAGTAGTTTGTGAATATTTAAAGTCACAGAAAAATGAAAATATAAATATAGACAGTAAATAAGCTATTATTTACTTTAATAATGGTGACTCAATTTTAAAATTGAGTCACCATTGGTAAGCTAGTAATGGCATCTGTGTTAAGCAGCCAATAGCCGGCTAGTTTCTAGAATATATAAATGGAATATTTAATCAACTGATTTCAGCTTGTAATACATTTATGTCTCTATATAAAAAGCAGAATGACAGAGGTAAAATAGTCTGCACAACAATATTTACTAGAGATATGTTTATTTAAAATATTTGCTTGTCTGCATAATAACCCAAAAACAAATAATTGCATTTCTGATATTTCATACAAATTTTGGATGCATACAACAAATAGCTGGTAATTTTGCTGAAGGTTATTACACAGTGAAAAGGTTATAGCAGACAATACCTTCAATAATACCAACAAATGAAGTGGTCCAAAAAATGCTGTTTTCAAGAAAAAGAAATAAAAATGTGTAAATTGTATAATTTTGACTGACAGACAGATTTGTCTTTGGTTGGTATCACGATTTGCAGAACAAATGTAAGAAAAAAAGCAACAATGTATATTAAAGGCCAACAAAAAGTGTGGGCAGAAGGAATGTATTACAGCTACTCTTTAACATAAATAGAAGCACATTGCAATTATATGCACAAATATATTACATTAAGTCTCTTTTACAATTACACAGAGATAGACAGAGTAAACATTAACTTCAAATACTTTCTCCATACTATTAATCTAATGGTAAGTATTTAAAATGAGTAAAGTAGTTTTCTTTGAATTGTAATATTTGTATAACCTATGACCAATTTTTTGTTGTTGTCTCCTTCTAAAAGTACTTTACCCAAGTAAACTGATATTAGTCTGTGGAGTGAGCAGAGAAGACAGGGATCAGGTTCAACTCGGAGAAAATGCATCCGAGTTCACTTAGCCGAGACTTGCAGGATACCTTCCTCCAACATTGCTTTTGACTCTGCTTTCTACAGAGATATTCTAACAGTGTCAGTGACCCTAAAGTGAAAAATTTAAAAACTGTCCTTGTGATGAAGTGGTGAATTATCATCCCTTAAATTGAATGAAGTCAAATTTCTAATGAGGTGATGCTCCATTACCCACCCTCTTGTTGACCAAACCTGTCCTGACAATTGAAACATAAGCCACAATTAGCTGACAGGAAATGACATGCAAAATAAACAAAACTTTTTACCACACTTTTTCTTGTTTCAATCCAATTTAACTGCATTCTAAATATTTTTGTATGTCATTGATGGATCTACAGGATTAACAGAAATATTAAATTTGTCAAAAGAAGCAGAGAACTAAATGCCAGTACTACCATCTGATAAGCTTGTTGACATGTGCTGGTGTACAAATTCAGACTGAACCTCTCAAGCTGGGAAAACTTAATAGGTTCTGCTGGAACTGAGTGGAGAAAATAAATGAATAGACCTTGAAAATACTCTGCAGTAGGTGCAAGTTTTACCAAAATCAATTAGGTAACTTATTTTCACACAAATATGACTGAAATTCTATTGGCTAAAAACAAATGTAACATATATTTAACATATGTTTCAGGTACATTTTATAGACCTGAAGAAAAGAAAGCAAAAGGACACTTTTAATGCTAGATTAGATTTATCAACCATGTATGAGACTACAAGCAGAAACGCGTTGTAATTTCACACCGAGGCGTGGCTGATATCAAAGCACCATGTCACTTCGGAAACAGCGGGGTAAATTTCCAGCACAGCAAGGCCCAGCTTACTATGACCAAATCTGCCCTATTTTCCCTTGGCTGGTTGCACTGACCTCACATGATGAATGCTATGCTCAAGAGAGAGAGAAAGAAACAGGGTCTGTTGTTATTGATGTCCTCGATTAATAACTTGTCACCTCAGAGGACTCACACACAGATATCCTTCAACCTTCTAAAGCGTCACACAGCTGTAACATCAAGCATTGTGCGGGAACTCATCAATTTAGTGTGAAAAAACACATGCATTATTATTTTTAAATGGTTACTTGGTTTACTAATAAGGGGACTTGTTAATAACATTGGTCGGACTTCCTGTGCACTTCCTGTGTGCAATTTAACATCAATATAAGAAAGCGTATTAATCAATGAAAGCAGTCAAGAGCCATGGTGATTATAGAGGAGCTGCAGAGAGTTCAGTTGGGAGATTTTAAGCAGCTTTCACACAGCAGGAAAATGCTCATACGCAACCCAAATCAGACTTTTAATGGCAGCCAGAATGACTCAATTCTCATCTTTTCACACCTCCCAAAACAATCTGATTCGTGCCACTTCCTTATATGGTGCTAACACCTACAATCTAAGCAGTTATGTTGCATTTTATCCAACTTTTATGTCATTGATATGAGACATGCATCATAAATCTGTACCACAAAAAAGTATGTTGTAAATCCAGACATAAACAGAAGAGTGGCTGACAATTGCAATTCTGAATATTGTTTAAAAAGTTGGTCACTGAAGCACATCACATGACCCAAGTAGACTTTGACAAAAGTTGCAGTCAATGCTCCAAAAAGGCCATTGCTATCAGTTGCACTATTTTCTTCTCGTTATGATCTTGTTATAATACTTTTGGTTCCCATTGATCAACCACTTAAATGGTAAATGGTAAATGGACTGAACTTATACAGCGCTTTTCCAGTCATTTTGACCACCCAAAGCGCTTTACACTAGAGTCACATTCACCCATTCGCACTCACAAACACACA
>CAEFZX010015850.1:0-54004 GCA_903066825.1 Alfaro cultratus | reverse complement strand
ACAACAACACAAACAGCAACTTTCAATGCTGAGCTTTTCTCTTCCTGATTCTCCTTCAGGATTTATGGCCTTTTTTATGCGGGTAAAAGTTTAACTGGGATTAAATATATATTTTTTTCTTCTCTCAAAGGTCATGAAAAGACAGTAAAACATTCTTAATCTGCACATAATACAAGAATATCTAAAGAAACAAAATACCTAATTAAAAATGTTCAATTATTCCACAGCTATTTGGGTGGATAAATCTAAAACATTGTGTGAAGTTAACATGTTTTGCCTAAAGAAGAATGAAAATTTGAAAGTGGTGCCTTAAAAAAAATTAACTATTGTGAATAATACTTTTAATCACTTATATCAAGATAAATTTTTGAAACGGATATTTTAAACAGAAATGTAAGGCTTCTGAAAAATATGTTCATTTCTGTGCATTCGACACTAATTACAAGGAATAAATGCTTTGAATATTTCAAATTATGGTGTATAATATCACATTTTTCAACGTCATTTTAATTTTTTCTATCTATATTTGTTTCTCCGTGGTCTGGTTTGAGTTTTCGCACCTTTTCAACGCGGCTGTTCATTGGACCGCCCTCCCGAAAATCCCATTGGCTGCCGCAGCCATAACTTTCGCTCCCATTGGTCGGCCGCATCGGGGTCATTTTAGTCCAGCTCTCAGCCGCGTCACAGTCAGGTCGTTGTCTTTACCTCAGTGGAACCGAACCAGCACCAGAACCAGCATGGCGGCCCGCCTTCTTCTCCGCACCTGCCCGCTGAGAGTCCTCCAGCTGAGGGGGGGAACCGCGGTGAGACCGCTGCAGCGAGCCAGGGCCTCCGCTGGGGGTAAGACAATGTATTTATAGCCGGGGAGTCACTCCGCTCCACTGCGGGGAAAACTCAGCTGCGACTCGGACTCAATCTGGGTGAACGTTTCATGCTAGAAACTGCGTCATTTTCAGTTTTTAATAATAAACTGCGCATTTTCTCTGCTCTGTGGAAGACCCTAAACCACTTAATTGTCATTATGTTGTATTTCATGTGTTTAAATGAACGTGGCAACAGTTGGGACAGTAATGAAGGTCATTTGGACTTTGGGTTGCGGCCTTTCATAGACCCACCTCCTTGGCAACTTTCCCTGGATTGCAGCCAGCTTCCCCGCTGATTGGAGGGAAGGTGTCCAGTGACGAAGTTCGCATTTATTGCCACCAAACTATTTAACCACATGCTCTATTTCAGCTTATTGACGCACGGTTGTTTCCCAGGAATCCCAACAGATGAGGAGCAGGCGACTGGACTGGAGCGACGCACCCTGCAGGCCCTCAAACAAGGAAAAGTGAGTTTCTGATCCATGTTCCCAAAATTTTGCCATGGCTCACCAAAACGCATTAACCTCTGGACTGGGCCCCTTTACCACAACTACAACGCTTAGAATGTTTTTATTCACTACTCATTAACTATTACTTTAATAATAATTTATTAATTACTATGCATTAATTATTTTCTCAGCAGTTATGCTGTCTCATACCTACTGATATTCATTAGTTCTGCAGAGGAAAAATTTTATCACATATTATGACTTTAGTACCAGATAATTCAAATTTTCATCACAATCCTCTTATTTCTAACAAAATATGTAATATTTTATATTAATCACATGAAATTTTCTTTTATTCCCATAGTTCTTATGTTAGTTTTTTTTTTTTGCCGCAGTCAGTTCCTTTTTTTTCTTATCAGAAAATTTTCATTTTTTTGCTTTCTATAGAGTAAAGCAGCTTGATGAATTTGATTGGCAGCCATTCAGAAAAATAGCATCAAAAATAACATTAAAATATTTTTCAAAATAATTATTGAATAACGTATACATTTAAGAAGTTATGTAGTTAAATTTTCTTATTTTTGCATTTTTTTCCTCATCTTCCCGCCAACTTTCTGAGGCTCCCTCTCTGAGCTGTCTTGGTAAACAGTGGTGTATTTTGCTTGATCTTCTGATTTTCACAGGACCCCTACAGCATCCTGAAGCCCAAACAGTACACCGGCACCAAGACAGACCCTCACATCGTCCCCAGTATTGGAAACAAGAGGCTGGTCGGCTGTCTCTGTAAGAAACTTCTATATAAAGTTATTCCAAGTTGCATAACTTCGCTAAATTTGAGTGACTTTTCTTGTTGCAGGTGAGGAAGACAACACTGCTATCATATGGTTCTGGCTCCATGAGGGAGAACCCCAGCGGTGTCCTGAATGTGGGTCTCACTACAAGCTGGTGCATCACGAACTGCCCCATTAGGACTGCGGCGTGCCACAACGTCAACACTGGACAGCCATGTTGTCCTTCAGTGGAGTGTCACTTAACATGTACAGTTTATCATTAAAATTAAAACGTGTAAGAAAAAGAATCGAGTTCCTGTTTGTCTGAGGAGAAAAAATACGAAAAAAACTGAGGTCAAAGAAACCGAATCGCATCCAACAAAGCGTGGCTTTCATACTGATCGCAGAAGAGCGTTGACGTCACACAGCATCGCGTTGTTTACAGACGTAATGAATGCAGCAGTCTATAGATCAATTTTAATTATTGAGAGCCGATAATACTCTAATAAGATCATAAAATTAAGGAAAATAGTATTAAAAGTAAAACTGATAGTATTGACAGCAACTTCTGAAGAGAAGTTTATTCTGAGGAATTTCATGATTGTAACTTTCAGCCATTGTTTGTTTGGATTGACGGCATCTGGCCGTAACGATGATGTATCACGTCAATGATGTAGAAGTTGGATTAAATGCTAAATGAGCCATTCAGACGCAATGAAACAGGTCAGAATTATTACCACAGGAAAGAGGAATATATACATTTTTTGAGTGAAAGGATCATAATTGGTAGTTTAGATTGTTATAAGAAAGTCACATGCATATGGGCAAAAAAGAAGAATAGATTCGTGTTGCATTTCTTGGAAATACTTTTGGAAAAATAAGTGCTATATGACTGGTTGTACATGATTTATCGGTATCAACTTTGACATCCATTGATGTTTTTAAAAAATATCAGTAGTGGTCGAATGCAACTGAAATATTTGTTTTGGTCACGTAATAGTGATACAGTACAGAATCGAGGGTTGACTAACTGACAGAAGCAAATTAGTCGATGCAGTATTAATATGATCAACTCAAATATTCACATCAATGCATCCATAGAAATGTCAATGTCTGCAAGTAATTTGGAGTTCACTTAAAAACTGTGAACAGGCCTATGCATTTTTGGAACAATTCTAATTTCTAACTTTTTTTGTAAATTAACTGATTTTGTATTGTTATTTTTATCAAGCAACAAAACAATACATAGTGCAAAATAATCAAAACTAAAGTCCAGAAAAATTTGGTTTTGTGAAAATACTGAAATGTTTACCTTTGCAACAGTTAAAATACTTAAATTGCAATTACAATAGCATTAAAGAAAAAAAAAATAATCAATGACAGAACTCCTGTTAACCACCAACTTTAACCACTCACACCTCCTCCAGGAGGGATTTTATTAGTGGCTGTACTTTATTTTTAATCTGTGGATTTTTTAAGGCATACAGCCAATAAAACGAAGTCCACGTTCAAACGCTTCTCAGCTTGTGAAGTTTCAAACATTTGCTGAACACAACTCCTGTAAAATACAGCGACTGAC
This sequence comes from Alfaro cultratus, assembly GCA_903066825.1. NCBI lineage: Eukaryota > Metazoa > Chordata > Actinopteri > Cyprinodontiformes > Poeciliidae > Alfaro > Alfaro cultratus. The sequence goes on along the minus strand of CAEFZX010015850.1, from coordinate 50,343 downwards.
TCCGAACACGATGTCACGTCTGGGATTAGAGCACATCTTCGTTTATCTTTGGATTTATGGGCGAGATCACTTCCTGTTTTGATGTCAGTTAGCATGTTTTAAGCTTTTTGCTGCTGTTTCACTGCTTCTTAAAAGAGTTGTGTTTCAGAGCTTTTTATGGTACACAGCAGTAGTCTGCGCCACCCAAACATGAATAAAAGCATATCTACATAGCCATAAATCACAGCTGATATTAATCCTAACATTGAAATACTGTGATGGCAAGAACTAAGTTTGGAAAATGGGACTCCTCTCTCCAGCCAGTAAGCGATGTGGGAATGTGTTCGCCATCAACAGTCGGAGCTCCAGTCCTCTTCCTGCATCAGGCCAGGTTGAAGCCTTGATTGTGATCTATCGCATGTAAAAGCTTCTCTCTCAGCGTTTCTATACTCGAGTACTTGGGAAGGTCCAACAGGTTGAAGCAGGTGTGGGCTACAGGCAGGTATTGCTCCCCTCCGCCCGTCGGCTGGATCACCAGCTTCAGGCTTTTCATGCCCAGGATGGGGATGCGGTCGCTTCCTGTGAGGAACACTGGAGAAACGGGGACAGAATGAATTCAGCTGGCTGAGGGGAACTGTCTTTATTGGGATTAAAGCTCAGACGATTCATCAAACTTACATAGAAACTGTTTCTTCTTCTCCAACGGAAGTTCGTGGAAGACCTCCCAGAAGAGCTTTATGGTTGGATGTTCGGCCCAGTATTCTCCTTTATATTCCGTGCTCTGCAGAACCAAAGCCAGAATTATTCATGCTAGGACTTTCCACAGTGATGTTGCACACACAGCGCTTTGAAAACGTGTTGAACTTTTCCACATGTTGTCACATTACAAAAAACAAACACAGCAAAGGATCCTGCTGGGATTTCCTGATTGACCAACATTTGTGTTTAGTTGAATCTCCAGACAGATGTGAAGCATTTCTGTCATAACTGAAGTGAAGGATATTTTAGGTCTGTTTCCAACACTAATGAAGAGATAAACACTGAAATCTGTGCCCATCCCTCTTTGGAACGTAGCTAAAGCTCAGACTTACCACATCCTTTGACTAGGCCCATTTACCGTTTCTACCATTTCTAGTGTTTTGTAACTGAAGAGGTGTAATTCATGATTTTTTTTCCAAATGTGGCTCCACTGAAAGGTTCTGTTAGTCCATCACAAAGAAATCCCCATAAATAAAACTCTGAATTTTGCACAGTGATGGAATGTGAATAGGTAGAAATACTTTTACAAAGAACAGTAAGAGGTTGTGAAAGGTCACCTTCTCCAGCTCTGTCCAGTCATAGTTGGTGTTACCAATGATCATAGCTTGCAGTTCGCTCGGCTGGAACAGATCCAAAACCCTCCCACCGCACACTTTGTGGAAACCTGAGTAGAATCCCTCAAACAGCGGAGCCACTGACTTGTTAAAGACGTAATCCACGTAGGCGTCCACAAACTCCTGCCTAGAACAAACATCGTCATGGTACAATAAAACCCTGAGGACTTCCACATCAGCTAATGAATAATAAGACAGCCAAGACATTTTTACCGGTTTGACTTATTGACATTAATGCTTTCACCGTTTGGTACCAACTCCAGGACTTCAGTGGCTCCGTAGTTATCCTCTGTGATCTGGAAAACAAGCAGGTGGCGTTTTCAAATGTTTTCTTTCAAAGACAGAATTATTTATTTATTTGTTTCAACAAACATTAACTTACAGTGAAATTCAAACAGAAAGTGTCTTCAATGTCATCTTCAGTGTAGTCCAGCAGTTCCTGCAGGCTCCTGGTTTAAGATCGTATCACAGAACGGTCAAAACTGGCAGAATTTAAATATTTTGATGGACGGTAGACAAACACAAACCTTCCCACGTCTGGCCTGAGCTCCTTCAGGTCTTCCAACGTTGGTTTCCTCTTCAGGAGCTTTTTGTAGAGTGCCAGAGGGAAGTTGAGCTCTACGATGGTGAAGTTGTAGATGGCCAGACCACAGATGACCCCGATGAGGTTAAACAGGTCAAAGTCCTCGAACGTCTGCAGCAGTTAGCAGAGATGGGAAAAGATTTAACAGAGATGCTCTTCAGACACCACAAAGTCAATGTCAATGATGATGGATCCTTACTGTCAATGGTACGCACAGTTGCTAATAGCGATGCAAATTTTTTACTTAGGGCTTTAATGGTTTTGTTAACGTTGAAAACATTTAGCACACTTAACTTCCCCTAAATGAATGTTTACAGATATATTCTAAAGGGCTAATTTACGTGGCTATTTTGTAAACTTTGTGTGTTGAAGTTTATCATCATTAGCACTGAGCGCTCACACCGTGTGTGAAAACCAGATGAGTCTGGATTCCTCGTAGTAGCGAAACATCCCATATTTGGGATCCAGCAGCTCCTTCATGATCAGGAGGAAGAACTCTTTCCTGACTCCTCCAGCGTCAACTGCATCTTCTCCCACAAAGATCACCTGCAATGGAGGCCACAAGACGGTAAAAACCCCTATAATTTAACAAAATACTCAGACTTTTTTATTTTACATCACAGTACAAGATACATGACAATAGTACATTACATTAGTGGAAAAAAAACATAGTACTGTGGGTTAATGAATGAATATTAATGACTGTGTGTGAGAGAGTGATGGTGAAATGAATAACATCATCAGTGTGCAAATAATAATAGTGACAATAATAATAAATCAAATTATCTGTAAACTTACAGTGGATTAATTAATAAAGTTAAAAAGTTCTTTCTACTAGGTGGACTTTATTAGATTATATTCAGGAATTACTATTTATTCATATTTATTAACGTAGTTTCCTATTTTTCATTTTTTTAAGACTGTAAAAAGTTACACTAAAAATTCCTGTTTTCTACTGATTCTCATCCAATCAGTGCAGATTCTTAAGACATGAGGAACAAAAAGCTGCATTAATATTAAATTCATACAAACTTTGATATTAAATCATCCAACCTTTGCTGGGTTTCTTCTAGAAACGTTGATGAGAGCGATGTTTACCTTCAGTGGTTTCTTGTAGTCGACGTTCTTGGACTTCCTGAGGACCTCCATGGTGTCGCCCACGATGTTCTCCCTGCGAACGATGAGGATGAGGCAGGGGTTGACCGACTCCACAGCGGGCAGGAACATGGAGCTGAAGTTCTGCAGCTGCGCCTGATCCACCGCCATCTGGTGTTCATACACAGGTTGAGGCAAAACGGGCCCAGTTGGGTTGGTACAGTGCAGAGATCCAGCAGAACTGCAGTAGATACCTGCATCTGTATGACGGCGTCTGTCTGGAGCAGCGCCGTCTTCGCCTGAGCATCGAAGACGAAGGGATACTTGCAGAGAGTCACCACACCGTCGCGGCCCTGAGGACACAAACACACATCAACACTGAAGGCGTTTAACAGGAAGTATATACATCTTTTTTAGAAAAGAAAGGAGAAAAAAAAACAAATCAGAGATTTAATCACAAGGTGTGAAAACCTCCAGGGTGAGAATACTTTCCCTCTGACTCACCATGGGGTACATCTGCCTCTGAATCCAGGTGACGTAGTCGTTCCTGATGTCGATCAGGTCGTCCAGCTCGTGGATGTAGAACTTGTCGTACTGGATGATGCTTCCTGATTTCTCGTTCACCTTTAGACAGCAGCAGAGTGAAAGCAGAGAAAACCCGGCAGCGGCAGAACCAGTCACCAAACCTTCTCTCACCTTGTGCAGAATCTCCAGGAACCGGAGCGAAGTGTCCACGAAGCAGGTGAAGATCCGCTGCTCGGCCGGAGGAATGCCCATTTTGTGCATCTGGAGCAGAAACACAATGACGTCCTTGTAGAGGTCGACCAGCCGCTGGAAGAACAGCGGCTCGAATGTGGACCACCAGTTCCCTGAAGCCAATAAAAAACAAAAAACAATCTGAGAACAAGATGGCTCCACTCATCAACATAAGCTTCAGTCGGCATGAAGAAAAGTTCTGCACGTTTTCAGGTATAAAACAGAAATATATTCATTCATGAACCTGAATGAATCAGTGTTGCTACAGTGCTGGTATGGCATTACGTGAATAACATTTTTAATTTATGCTTTACCTTTAGTAGGCTGATCAGAATGACTGGACATTTTTATTATGAATCCATGACTTGCTGTTCTGTATAGAGGCTAATTTCCACCATGAAAGAAAGTCCAACAGGAAGTCATAACTATGAATTTTAAAGTCATAATGACAACAACATAATTAGGACTATTGTTCTCAAAATGATGACTTTAAACTTGACATTATGACTTTAAAAATTTTAATTATGACTTGAAAACCTCAAAAATTTGACTGGAAACCTCAGAATTATGGCTTTAAAACAAAGATTTCACTTCTAAACTGGTAATCATGCTTATTATTATGACTTCCTGTTGGGTTTTTACTCTTTCCTTCAATCTGACCGGGGTGAGGAATGAGCTTCAGTGAGTATGAAGGGAACCAACCCAAAACCTTCAGCGGCGCCTCCTTCAGGCCGACGACGCATTTGGCAAAGGGGATGGTGATGGTGATGTAGTTGCTGCGGTCGCTGAACAGAGGGCTTTCAGGCAGCGACAGGTAAAGCCTCAACGCCTCGATGTCTGGAGGAGAGCTGCTCAGTTTGGGAATCAGCTCCTTCTCCAGGCTGGCAGCAACCTGAGACACAAAACACCAACGACGGGCCGGTTACAGTTACTGAAGATGGACCGGATCCATCAGAGACGAGTTCAGGCCACAAAGCAGCAACGACACATTTAGACTGGAAATGATGCTCAGAGTTATCTGGCATTATTCAGTTGTTGCAAATTATTTCTACTTGCTGCTAATCTTATTTATTTACCTCAGGTTAGTTTTGCGTGTTTCTGCTGCTTAGGATTTATTCATAGGTTATAGTTTTGCACCTTATCTGTTAATATATTTCTAAAAATCAATAAAAAGGGATTTGAAATAAAAATCCATAATTTAAGCAAATTTATGCTGTGGATAAAAAAAAAAAAATCTAACATTTATAGACTAAGAAACACATTAAATATATTATATATATACATTTATGTGGGTGTGTGCATACCTGAGTGTATTTATATGTGTGTATGTACACATATTTATATACACGTCTGTATTTTTTGTATATATGTTCATATTTTCATATTTATATTTTGTAGTTTAGCTTTTATGTTGTTCTGTTTTTTATTCTGTCGTTTTTTATTTCCGTTACTCTTTTGTTCTGTCCTCTTTCTGTCAAGTTAGCTTAAATTTCAGAAATGTGGAATTAAAGGATTATTTTATAATAAAAAAACAGTATATTTTTTACAGTAACAGTACACAGAATTCATAGCTTCTTTGCACTCTGAACAAGAGAGAATTATGCAAATATTTCTGACTTTTTCTTATTATAACTTTCATCAGCAGTAAAATAATCATTCAATTCCTGAAATTAATTTGACTTATTATTATGCTCTAAAACTTTTAAAAAGTTGAAAGTGTAGAACTGAGTGGAAATTTGGTTGATATTTCGCCAACCTAGATTCCCAGCTGTACCTGAACGCAGCATGAGCAGCTTTGGAGAGATCCAGTCTGTTTACCTTTTGTTCAATAGCTTTTTCAAAATTGAGAATAAATAAAAAAACAACTTATTATTCTTTCAAAATAAATATATTTTTTTTTACTTTATCTATGATCCCAAATTAAATATTTGACTTCCTATCTGTTCTGTGACGTCGATGCGTTTGCCTGAAGATCGGTTCTGTTCTTGACTGACCTGCTGAGAAATCTTTGGGTGGTCCTGCTGGATCATTCTGTGGAGAAGCAGCCGAGCCATGTTCATGTCCACACCAGAATATTTACTGCTGGTACTGAAGTGACCCGGATGACTGAGCAGAAGGAAAAACCAGCTTTAAAGCGAGCGATGAGACTAAAAGGTGGAGAAGGTTTGGTTCTGCTGATTACCTGGTGGACAGAAACGAGCCGTTCAGGCAGCTGGCAGAGGAGAACACCAGGTCGATCTCACTGCAGGAAGCAGACAGACTCATTATTAACATGGTGCAACAAAACCTCCAAACTGAGCTGAGAAGATTTCATTCATAGGAACATCAGGAGAAATCTGAGTGACTGATTTACTTGGACACGTCGGCTGGGAGTCTTCCTGGTGAGTTGTTCAGCCATTTCTGTACGATCTCCTCATTCAGGGTGCTAATCCTTCTTTGAGGATCTTGTACTGATAAATATTCCATGTCCTGAGGTTCCTACAATAAAGACAGGAAGAACCACATCAGCTTATGTTGATATAATCCATCAGGTTTGAAAAACAAACTGGATGGATTTCACAGTTTGTAGAGCAGAACATTTTTCTGCATTTCTGATTCTTAAATGTACTGTAAACTGTACATGCTTATCTGATGCTCAGATATTAAGCTGCTAGAATGTCATGAGACAGTCTTCAGTCAGAGGCCTCTTCAGATTTGTTGTAAGACTGACTGCTACTGGAGATCCTTTCTGCCCAAAGCATTATCCACCACAATAAGTCAAGAGATTTTGAATGAACAAAATCTCTCAAAATCTCTTTTGTTCATTCACATTTTTCAAATACACTGAAGTTTACAGCTGTAAGGCGACAAAATGTGGAAAAGGTTAAAAAGCAAAACTAAATTACAACAAGGTCCATTTAATACCTAGAACTGGTGAATTAACTCAGCCAATCATAAAAAAAATTAAAATTTAACTACAGACATTAAAATTCAGTCATTGTTAAAATATTATGAAAGTCATATTGCCAAATAGTAAAAGATTTTTAATGGATGGCCAGCTGACTGCTTTGAATCACCGTCTTTAGCTACAAGAATTTAGTAACAAAGGGTTTCGATACTTTTTCAAGACACTTTAAGTTTTTAGTCAAATATATTGGATTCATGGTTACGGTCCACTTAGTGCAAGTGATCAGGTGCTGGCTGCAGCTAGAGGCTTCTAAATGTGACGTATTGTACTTGAATGCATCATATTCCAATATAGAGACCCTGAATGCCACTGGCATTTTGGATTCAGGAACTTTAATAACTCAGGTTTAATTTCAGAGCATCTGATTACATTTACTTTTGTACCAGAAGGAAAAAAATTTAAAAGATTTTATTTTCCTTCCAAAATCTAGAGATTTGAATTATTAATGTAGGGAGAGCAAAAGGGGACAAAAAAACAATATTACTGAACAAATAATTTTTTAACGACAAACTAAAATAATTAAATTAAATTAATGTTTACTTACATTAGTGCTGCAATAATGAGCAAAGCTCTGATCTCCTCCAGCGTAAATCCTTTTGACCAAGCAGCTCTGCTCTGAGTCTGGACATTAAAGCATATGGTTAATACAATAATAGACATATTATTCATGTAACACTGGATTTTCATCTCATATGCTTTAATTAGCAACATTTTAAAACTGGATCTTTAGATTTTCTCCAGCTTTCGTCAGGAAGTCTCACCGTTCTCCTCTGAGGGACAGGAAGTGGCCCAGGGTCCTTTAACGGGCGAGGGGCTCTTCCTGTTGCAGGTGGCGCGCGTGCCCAGCTGGCCGTTCCCTCCCAGTCCAAACGAGTAGATCTTCCCACAAGCGGGTGTGAAAGCCAGCGTGTGTTGCCTGATGTTCACAATGTTATGAATGTTTAAACAGACGCAGTGTCCGCATTTTAGCTCTCATTTCATCATTTTATCGTTTACCTTCCACATGAAATCTGAGTGACTACATTTCCCATGAGCTCAAACACCTTCCTGGGGTTGATTTCATGGTTGGTGGAGTTATGGCCGAGCTGTCCGTACCCTCCTGCTCCAAACGTAAACACACCCCCCTCCTGTGGAAACACACGGAAACATGAGGCTGAAAATGATTAGAAACATGCAAATACAACAGAGCAATTCTTAACGTCAACAAATTTGTTTTCTTTGACCCAAATCTCTTAAATAAGACCATCATCCATCATTTGTAGTCAGAAATAATCTATGTTCTTACAACAAGCCTGGCAGGATTCAACACAGCTGAATGATTGGCTTTCTTTTACATATTGAGCTACAAACTTCATCTTAATGCAACGTTTCCCCTCAAAGGTGAGAACGTAGTGACTGCTGTGTGTGTCTCATCTTGCTTTAAACATCAAATCATATACATTTTGCCATGTTTTTTGATCTCCATGTTTGTGTTGCTAATGTGTAGGAACCTGCTGCTGGCAGGGAAGAAGAACAGAAGTGAGCTCCGACAGTAGATATGTTGAAAATCAGCATTGAAAGAGCTGTTTATTGATAATTGAGCAAAATTAAAATACACTTTATGGGACCAACGAAAAAAAGGAGAGAATTAAACTGTGCTATATATGCTAATTATACTCTAAAATTCTCATTAAAACTTGATGCCATGATGAATATTTGCACTTTATTAAAAACTGATGAATGAACAAAAACCATTCAACTGAATTTATGTCACAATCATTCAAAGATCAGTATTATGTATTTTCCAGGCACATGGTGCCATTTGACAGCACATTAAAGTAATTATGTTACCTTCAGTTGTTACTACATATGTCAAATATGACATAAAAGAAATCTGACGCCTCTGTTTCTTTAAAAAAAAAGTAGATTTTACATAATACTCAACAACAGACATGAATTCATTGAGTTTTCTGTGACAGACGTATTCACAGCCGTTAAAATAAAGCAAAAACCAGTCAGACTCCTGGCTGTTCAAATGAAAACGTTCTGAAAAGCTGAACGGATCTAGCCGACCTTTGTGAGCACGGCCGTGTGATCTTCTCCACAGCAGACGTAGATCACTCTCTGGGATCTCAGGGACTTGAGGAGAGTTGGGAAGCAGCGATCTGTTGAAGGCCAAAGGAAAGTTAGACTCAAACACTCCCAGGCAGCGCAAGGCTTCGTAAAGCACCCACCGTTGGTGTCGTTGACCCCCAGCTGGCCGAACTTGTTGCGGCCCCAGCCGAACACGGCTCCAGAGAGAGTGAGGGCGAAGCTGTGAGCGCCACCTGCTGCCAGCTGAGTGAAGGGAATGGCCTGCAGCGACTGGACGGCCTGAGGCGTGGAGATGCTCTGACCCGTCAGGCCCACCCCCAGCTGGCCGTATCGGTTCTGACCCCAGGAGAAGATCTGGCCGCCTGGAAACAAACGCGCTGTGATGGACCGGGACCGAGGCGAGGGGAAGAAGAAATAAGCCAAACAAAACGTCCTCACCTCTGGAGAGAGCGAGGGAGTGCCAGTACCCACAAGCCACGTGGGCAACCTGTACATCTGATAAACTCTTGATATTCCTGATAAAACACATAAAATAAGAACATGAGCAGCAGAATGAAAACAACACATTTTATCAGACTTTATATAATAAAAGCAGAAGCAAATATTGTGTTGGTTCCCTTCTGACCTTTTTGTTCCCCACAGATTTTTATGTTCTTTATTGGAAATTAATGTGACAGAGCAACACAAAGTGGTAGTGTATAACTAACTGTTAACTCAAATAAATCATTATAAAATATTATATAGCTTTATATTCATTTAAAGTTTGTTAGATAAAAAGTGCTTTTTACTTATTATTCTCTTTGCTGGTTAACTCGTCTAATGTTTTGTATTTATACTGGCTGAGGGACTGCAGATGAAAACTAACACTGCCAGATTTTGAAATACGCATTTTCCCTTTTGAAATAAACAAACAACATGAAATGGCTAAATGGAGAAATTTGATAAGTGCGACATTTGTCTTAGTGGTGTGACTCAAAAATCTTATTCAAGTTAATTGAATGTAATAAATTAATCAAAAACTAATAGACAAAATATGCAACATTTTTAATTCAATAATTTTTTGCTGCTAAATTATTGACTAAATCAACATAAAAGCTCAAGATGAATTTTTATTATAGTTAATCTGTTATTTAACCATCAGACTGGACCTTTGTTTTATTCTAGCCATTCGGCTTTCGAACGTTTCAGGAACTGCTGATCATTCATTTAACTTGGACTTGGAAATGTGGACGCTGACATTAGCGTTAGCCTCTGTGCTGCTGCAGTTTAGCTACTTTAGACTTGAATAGCTTAACTGGTAAGCTAATTCCTTTTAGCACAACTTGAACACACAAGTCTTTGCCAGCATCCAACCAGATTGTTTCTAAAGCAAAAATTAACTCCCTGTGGTCCAAGAGAAGCGGCTTTGTCGTCCATCGGTGTTGTTAGCGGATGCCGCTCATGCGTCAGATTTATGGGTTTACCAGAAACACAACTACAAAGGTTCCGGTTTGTTTACAACAAACAAAGCAATTAAATGCATTAAAATCGGTGTAATTAATTAATCAAAATGAACGCGTTCAATTCACAGCTCTAGTTAGAACCTAACTTAACTTTTGGGCTTCATGAAGAAGTTTGAAGCCTCCACAGAGCAGCTGCATTTATACTGACACACATGAGGCTCGATGTTATAACTTTTTATATTTAGGTGTGTCAGTGTAATGGGTAAATACAAATACACCTTCATTTTGTCAGTTAAAAAATAAAAAAATATTTTAGAAAACTGTGCATTAGTTTCCTTACACTGCAATAATGATTTGCCAGCTTATATTGGTTTGTCACATAAAATCCCAACAAATTCCTACTGCAGCAAAAAAACTAATTTTAACAGTAAGTCACTAGATCTACCTCGGAACTCGAATACATTCCTCAAAGTTATTTAGACCCAGCTGTCCGTCTGAGCCGAGCCCCCAGGAGAAAACCTGGCCTTTGTCGTTTAAGGCCAGCGTGTGCGACTCTCCGCAGGACAACGCCATGATAATCTGTGCATCCAAGGCCACGACCTGCTCTGATAGATGACACGGTTCAGGTTTTTATCAGCAGACGCCGACGGAACCAGACAGAAACCATGAACGTCACTAACCTGGTTTCTTCCTGGACTTGTCGTGACCCAGCTGGCCCAGGTCGTTGCAGCCACAGGTGTAGACGGTCCCATCGTCTAGCAGGAAGGCCGTGTGTCTGCGGCCGCAGCCGACGTCGCTCACTCGCTTCCCGTGAAAAAACTCACACCTCCGCGGCTCAACTACAATCTCGTCGTCGATGCCGCCCAGGCCGAGCTGCCCGTAGGAGGCGTTTCCCCAACACAGCATGGTGGCAGGATACACTTCACCCTGCAAAAGTAACATCATTATAGCTTCATTAGCACAGACATGGAGGATCAGTGTAGCCACAAAGAAAAGCAATAATCACTGGTCGCTTATTATGATTTATATGTAATGGAAGTAGAGCTAAAACAATTCATCATGATGAATCGATTATTGAAATAATCATCATGTAATTTTGTAATTATTCATTAACTGGCATACACAAAGTCAACAAAAGACCATTTGCTGAAAGAACATCTTCAGAGCCGTAATTAAGCCAAAACTGTACAAAAATATATACATTATCCATTAAAAAGATAAAAAACCTTTGTCTGTAAATAGGTTCTGACAAAAACTCTACCTAAATCACCTTAATAATAAACACTTTCTGCTATCCAATTATTAATCTGTTAACCCAAAAAATAATCACCAGATTAGCCACATGCTGTATTGGAGTTAAGTTGAGCAGAAAGAGTTGAACCGTTCATATGTTTTAGCTGCAGATGCATCATTTACTGCAAACAATCAGGCATCCACTAGAGCAGAGGTGCTCAAGTCTAGTCCTCCAGAGCTACCATCCTGCAACTTTCAGATGCATCCCTGCTCCAACACACCTGAATCAAATGAGTGGCTCGTTACCAGGCCTGTTCAGAGCTGATCCCGTCTGTTGGAGTAACGGTGCATCTAAAAGTTGCAGGACGGTAGATCTCCAGGACTGGACTTGAGCTCCCCTGCACTAGAGGAATGCTGTTACTGCATTTTACAAAATAAAATGTTTGTTTTTTTATTTAAAAAGAAAATAAATTATTTTATTTGCATATTTTGATGTATTAACAGATTAAAATAAACTGTAATTCAAAAATGATAAAAATGTGTATTTTTTATACACTTTTAATCATTTTCAATATATAAAAAAGGTGATTAAATCAAAAATCAGCAGAATTTGCCAATTTTTAAAAATTTGATTACTCAATTAATCGTCAGAAGAACAGATTACTAAAATCAATCATTAACTGCGGCCCTGAAGTATTGATGATAAAGTAGCAGGAGTTCTTTTAGGAGTGAGAGTTCAAATCCAGCATTTAATCACAAAAACTAACAATAAGAACACGTCATCTTTTTTTTACACTATGTGAGTAGATGCACCCTGTACTTGGTTGGGGCTCCTTTCGCATGAACTTATATAGTCGAACGTGATAAAGTCCAGTGGACCAAAACCAGCAGAGGACACAGTTTGGTGGAAACTTTAACCTGGACTTCAAGCAGTTTGGATTCTCTGCCTTAATAGTCTTGATTTCTGAATGAAGTTATAAATTTATTTTCATCTGAAAATAAAACACTCTGCTAGTTCTGTAAACATCGGTGTGTGGTTGATCTGGAGGCTCTGGCACGCCTTGTACATCTCCAAACTCAATGCCGCTTGAGCACATTTTTCTTCCACTAAACTTTCCTGTAATATGCTTTGAGGCAGCTGGGAGGTGGTGTATATCTGTCAAAGCCGCAGTTTTCATGGTTGCGTAAAGCCTAACATTCCTGAATGAATTAATGGTATTAATTAGTCAATAAATTAACTTTTTGGTGATATTCTAACCTGTAGACATGAACCTACATACAGGGTTTAAACCAATTAGCCAAGCTAATAATTAATTTTCCTCCTGAAGCTTTGGACTTCTTAATCTGAGCACATTTCTGACATCATGTACATAAAAACATCATAATTAACCCACTTTACATTAACAGCCAGTATTGACAATATTCTAATAATCCAGGATGATGTTTCCTGTTACCATAGTTAGCATAGAGATTATAAGCTAGCCAGGTGAGCAATGAATGGTGCAACCTGCACGATTTGGTGTTTATGAAGCAGTTGACAGGTCGGTTTTCTTTCATGATAAACATATTAATTGAGTCAAAGCGTCCAACACGTGGTGTCATCGATACTTTAAGAGGTTACATTCCACCTTAAGAGAGGCACTTAGCAAGCTAAATGTTGGAATTTAGCACGGAGTTCATTCAGGAACTCAAAGCCATCATTAATATAAACACCCAAAATGCATTTTTATTGTGTTTTTGATTCGCTAAAATCTCCCCTAAAATAACTTTGAGAGCATGTTTCAGTGAACCGCTAAAGCCAAGCAGTGAATCTCACCAAAAGCGGCTCCACAAACAGCCTGCCGGCCTCCCCGCGCTTCTCTCTGCGGCGGCTGTCAGAGGTTATTCACCGGACATTTTTCAGAGATTAACGCGGAAAGCAAACAATCAACTGGATGAAACTAAATCTTCCACTCAACTCCAAGAGATCTGTCAACAACCGCTGTACGGCGTTATTAATGCAGTGTGTCAATGTTACGGAAATACAGCCAACATTTCCGGTTGAACTTTAAAAAATAAAAGTCTTTTAGCAATGCTAGCAACACCAACCGTTCAAATCGGTGTTAAAAAGCACTTTAATTTACATAATTACTATTACAATATGAATATGTGCCAAAATTGGATCACTATGTGCCAAAAGTAATAATTTTGTAAACATATAGTGAGATTTAATTTTGAAAGTTTGACAATTAAACCGGAAAACGTACTACATTTCCGTAAATCTTGCCCCAAGTAGTAAAGAAATGTCGCGAAGCATCAGAAATGTTCTAGATCCACATCGTGCGCATGCGTGATCCCTGCCGTTGTCAACGTTTTTATATATTATGGTAAAATCAATAAAACTCGCTCATATCATATTTCTTTAATTGTTTCTATAACTACACCACGAACAGACGGGTTCACTTTATGTCATCCAGGTCGCAAAAATATGTCAGAGTTGTTAAAGTTAGATACTGACAATAATAAAATAAAATAAAACAAAATAAAAGCAACAATCTGAAACCAAAAGCGATATTGTTTACTTTTAGTGCGCAATCGAGCTCACATAATACGGTAAAGTTCAGTTTTCACAAAACAACATGTATTTAATTTGAATATTTGAAAATTATTGTCATGATATATAGTACAAAATAAAAGTAATATATTAAAAATGTGCTAATATGAGATGTAAAACACTGCAAAACTAGGTTTCCTTGGCTTTATTTAAACAGATAGAATATGCTGTTGTTTTCTTCAGCTGATGATATCACGCTATGGCGCAGCGCGTCTTACGGAAGAATCTGGAAATGATCTGTTGGATCTTGTTTCTGTTTTTCAAACCAAATGAGTCAGATCGCCTTGGTTCACTGCTGTGGATCATCCAGCGCCCTCTGGCGGTAATGAAACCAGGAGAACAAACTGTTCACACTAGTTCGAACATTTCCAAGAGGTATCAGAAGTTCTCACATCTTCTCCTTAAGTAGAAGGACAGATAATGGTATGGAAAAATATTCTAGTAAAAGTAAAAGTACAGGTTGGACTGTTTAATCAATCAATCAAGTTTCTTTGTACAACACATTTCAGCACATTCCCTGCTGTGTTGTTTTACTAAAGTAACAGTAAAAGAGTACAAGTTTTGAAAAGTATTTCAGTAAAAAAAAAAGTAAAAAGAATAGAAAATGACTTTCGATAAATATGAAATACTTAGAAAGTTTTAGTCATACAAAATACATTATTTTTGTTGACAAAATAAAGAAAAACATATTTCTGAAAGCTTTATTGTATATTTTTAAATAGCAATTTATGAATAAACTTATACTATTTAAACATGGATTAAAATATCCAGAATCTATGGAGAGTGAAGAGTTGTAATAAATTAATGACACATTTAAAAAAAAATTAATAAGCTATTTATTATCATTTGTCCCTCTTCACTCTCAATAAAAGCAAAGACTGGAGCAGGACTTAGGTTCTCTTACGCACAGTCCAGTTTGACCCTAAATGTAATAAAAGTTTGTCATTCAGATTATTCAATGTCAGTCTGTAAGGTTGGAAGAAACCAGCAGAATCAGAACCGAGCTGATTAAAGGCAGCCATTTTACATCAATTAATACTGTCAGGTCTTCCTTTACCATCACTGGTCTAACACCAGAGCGCCACCTTGAGGCCTCTCTCCAGATCGGTTAACGACTGTTGCTGGTTTCATTTCCCCCCACTGTGGGCTGCCACCTTATCGTGGTGGAAGGGTTTGAGGGTCCCAGAGATCCTAGGAGCCGTCAGAGGCTTCATCCCTCTGGTTGGGTCAGTCCGGCGGTGCAAACGGCTCCTAGTGAGGGATCGGAGCCAAAGCAGCCCAAAGAACTGGAGATACAGGCAGAAGTCAGGGGTTACCCAGTATTTTATCAGCCTCTCAGGCCATCAGGCTTTATTTATGACACTGAGGAGGAAAATAAGTGGTTATTTAAGGAGTTATGATATGATCAGAATATGGTGGTGGAGTTTCATGGGAGGAGGTGAGCGTAGCAGCTGAGATCAGCAGGTGATGGTGAGTGGTGCTTGTTGGCATTCGTTTCTTTCTGCATGGAGGCAGAGAACTGAAAACTTCTTGAAGTTTCTTGAAAATGCAGGAACGAGGAAACGAAAGCCTGATTTTCACTCTTGGAGCAAAACAATCTGGCATCTGCCTCAGAGGATCTGATGTTTGTAGCACATGTCAAAGTGCTTTACATTATTTTAAAAAAATCAAACACAACAAAAACGTTATATTCCAGTGGCAAAATATAAGATGGAGGAACCAGTGGAGAACAATGCAGAAATGCAGTTTGTATATACTGATGATGGAGTGGAGAATGACATGAGAACCAGAAGAGCTAATCACCGGAGAGTAGCTGCAGCTGGGGAAGGAGAAAGATGAAGAAGAAGGAAAATCAGAGTCTAAGTCCAACAACAATACTAAAGAAAACAGTACCAAACAAGAACACGTGAACTAAAACGGCAAAAGAAAAGCAAATAAAGAAATGATCAAAACAGAAACAGTAATGACACTAAAAGCTCAAAATTGTTAAAGATTATGACAATACTATAAACTTGATCAAAAACAAACATTTTAAGCTAAATCTGTCATGATGAGGTGTGGCAGTGGACCCAAACGCAGCAGACAGTAGATGTAGAAATAAACAGATGTTTTAATGAAGAAAACTAACCAACAAAAGATCCAAAATCCAATGGTGCAAGAAAATCCAAAACCAAAACAAACAGGTAATCCAGGGAGGGAAGCATAGGTAGTGACAATCAGGGTGAAGAGACGGACTGGCGAGTTGTGACTGGGATAGAGGAGCTTAAATACTGGGAGGCAGTAACTGGAACAATGGCCTTGCTAGATGGGAAGAGTGAATGTGAGTAATTGGCACAGGAGCTGGATGAGGGGCAGAGAGAAGATGTTACAGGGAAACTAAAGAGATCTGCTGGGAACACAAAAGGGAGGAAACGAGGAACTGAAAAATACTACTAATAGAAAAGACACTAAGAGTAAAGAAAACCTGATGAACTAAAAGAGAAAGATATGAGGGAAACCGTAACTGAACCTAAATAGAAACAAGGCTGATCTAACAACAATAAGAACTAAGGAACATAGAGCTAGAGAAACTAGAAGATCTAAACAAAGAAATAACCTAACTAGAATTACTAAAGGAAGATATATCTACATAGACTCGGACATGGAAGAGTAACTGAACTTGGGGTGATGAAATTAAGAAACAAAAATTACTAGAAACACTGCAGGGAGGCTGAAATAAGAAATAACTAGAAGGATAAAATAGAATTAAACTATAGTCATTAAAGAAGGCTCGACATGGACTCAGACAAACAAGGACAGAACCAAAGGTAACTAAAGAATAAAACCTAACTAGAAACACTATAAAGGACTGAAAATAAGGAAAGCAATAAGACAATTCTAACTAGACTAAATACCTCAAATAATAACATCAAAAGGACCATGAAAGGCTAAACTAAAGTGATCTAAAACATGAGGCTAAATAAAATGAGAAGCAAAACCAACCCAAAAACCCAGAGTCAAAATCTAGATGAAAACTGTGAGCTGGTTCCTCAGGAGAATAAACGGATTACTGTAAGATCTGAAAAATCTGCCCCATGTCCAGCAGAAAAGAACATAAAGGACGACCAGATCTGTACTTACTGTATTTTTACATCTCCATCTAATGTTCCTTTTTTAAGCTTTTATGTGTGCAGTTTGCGCTGGATTGACATTTGTAAATGCAGTTTGTTTGGGAAATTCTGATTTCTATTGCGCTACATTTTTCTTTCTTTTGTGTTACCCAAGTCCTGCTGACCGGCTAACCCTGTGTGACCACATTCAGCCTGAGCCGGCGTAAAAACCCATATTCAGCATTTCTGTGGAGTTTTTTGTGTGTATTTTTCCACTAAGTTTCCCTTGTTACAAAACACTTTTCCTCCCGAGTTTGTTGGAGTTTGTTTAGGGTCAAAAGAGTGTTTGTGTGAGTTAATTTAACACAATTTAATTTACAGACTGACAATAGGCCGGGTTATTAAAGGCCTCACCAAGTGAGGATCCAGTGTGGAGAATTTCCTTCAGATCACGAACAAAAATCAGATCAAACATGATGGAGGAAATTTCCACAAGGTTTTCGCCAGGTTATGAGAACAAACTCTTGTTTTATTGTGATTTTATGAAACAGACAAAGTGGTAAATAACTGTAAAGTGGATGAAAAGGATACTTTTTAAGATATTCCACAATGAGATCTGAAAAGTGTGGCGTGAATGTTTTTCATCCATGTCACTTTGACAGCACTAAGTAAAGCATATTGGTGTACATTTGGCTGCCAGAAAATAAACGCTGCATGAATTTATTTTTGAGAGAAAAGACGAAAATCCTTTTTTACATTTCAGCTCTACAAAGATCCCATTTTCTTCAAAAATCTGACTCAGTCATTTAATTCAACTACTATTTGCCTATTTAATTGCTCAGCAGGTAAAAAGATCCAGGAAACAATTTTTGTTTTTAATTTTAAAAAAAGTTTTCAGTGACCAATTTGAACTTAAGGATGAAAATGTTTTCCTTGTCAGGATGAGCAGCTTCCTCATAGCTGCAGCTGGGCGAGTCCCAGGAAAACAGTGAAGAGAAGTAAAGCAAACCTTTATATTCTCACAGTGCAAACAACAAATTAAGCTTTTTAAAATATTATGAAGGTTAAAGGCTCCAGAAAGTCATATAGACAAATCTCTCAAGTATTTTGTAATGTGCAGATGAGGGTGGAGGTGATTGTAATGTTTTCCAAGTGCGTCTCACTTCCCTGCGATTACAGGCTGCAGTGACTGACCTGCTGTCAATAACAGCTTTCTTCCCGCTCCATCGGCGCTGGTCACGCAAACACTTTACGTAACAAACAATTTTAACTGTTTATTGTTAAGACTCAGCATCAGGTGCCTTCCTAGTGATGCAGCTCATCCCGTTCTGCAGGTTCTACCAGGGAATTTTTCGCCTGCCGGCTTACGCACAGTCGCCTGATGGGTGGCAGCAGCCGGGTTTATAAAGATCAAACCGAGACACGGCTGACTATAGAAGCAGAACAGACGCTTGAGAAGCAAACATGTTGGAGCTGGTTGGAGTAAGTAAAGGTTCAAAATGTTTCAGTTTTTCTGAGAGGAATGGTAGTTCTGGTATTGACGGGTGTGTTTCTTTCGTTCAGGTGGTTGCCGGATTACTCTTTGTTGTAATTTGCTTTTCCAAAGGCCTGAAAGATGTAAGTAACCCTTTGATATTTTAACAAAAGCAAGTTACCAGCAAAGGAACATAAAACCTGGTTATCTGACATGATTGTTGCTGTTTACAGGGAAAAAAGCTTCAAAAGTCCCAAATTCCTGAATCCTCTTCCAACAGCAAACTGGTGAGTAGTTTTTCCAGCTGCAGCCGTTTCATTTAAATCTCAAGCGATCAAACATTTGATTCATGACTCTTTAACAGAATGACCTGAGTGAGGAAGATGTGCATTTACTGGCAAAGATCCTTTCTCTCGGACTGGTGGACGCCGATCCAAACTACCTGCAACACCTCAAAGCCTTCAGAGATCTGAGAGGAGGGTGAAGAAAGAGAAACTAATGGACTCAAAACCAGTGATGTTTCTGGGAATGTCTGGAGATTTGTGATAAGATCACTGCAGTGCTGTTCAGCATTGTAGACTGGACTTGTTTTCTTACAAGACGCTCCACAATCAGCAGAATAATAGGCACCTTATTCAGGTTAAACCGGATCCAGACGCAGTTCTCCGTCTGGTTAGACGCGGACAGAAAGTCTGGATCAAGTTAAACACAACAAACAGCTGGACTGTGGCGTGTGGAAGCTGATTTATTATGCTGCTTGGATTCTTGTGGTGTATTTTTGTTTTGACCTGGAAACAGTAATTGTAGTTATATGGGGTACAGCTGTCTCAGAAGTGCAGAAATGCTTAATCACTCCACTTTGTCCTTTCCTGGAATGAAGAAAACAAAAGAGGAGCGATATAAAGGAGAACCAGACACAAAG
Organism: Alfaro cultratus; assembly: GCA_903066825.1. Taxonomy (NCBI): domain Eukaryota; kingdom Metazoa; phylum Chordata; class Actinopteri; order Cyprinodontiformes; family Poeciliidae; genus Alfaro; species Alfaro cultratus. Next base: position 30,784 of record CAEFZX010015850.1, on the reverse strand, counting down.
AGGCTAAACGCCATGAATAAAAGTAACACGTCTCACTCCAGATTTGACTGTTGAGCCGGTCGCCGAGAACGTAGAGCAGGGTCACCACGGCCATGTTGAAGAAGAAGAAGCCCAGCAGGCCAGCGGAGCTGAAGTGTCCGAGGAGGGGATACACCCAAACTCCCACCGTCTGATAAACCCACACGATCCTGAAGAATCGACAAGCAGGGGGGGAAAAAAATGCTTTTTTAAGGTTTATTTATGTTGTTTGGTGATCTTAGGCAAATGTTTACAAAAAAACCTGCATCTTAATAATAAAAAATGATCTGCATCAAGCTGTGTGGTTCTGATTTGTCCACTGAAACACTGAGGAAGACATGTTGCTTCCTATCAAAAGGTTGAAAACTAAAGCATCAGTTTCCTGCTGTTGCTTTAAAAACTGATGCATTTCTTACACATTAGGATTCAAGCAAAGACTGATCTTTTTAAAGCCTGCATGATTTTGGGCTGAGACAATTAATCAGATTAATCATGATGGATTGGAATCCGCCAACTGATTTAGTAATCAATTAATTGTTAACTGGAGGATACAGGTTCTAAAAAAAGACAGTTTGCTGAAAGAACAACACAGTGGGAAACTGTATAGAAAATATATAAATTATGCATTAAGATTTAAAAAAATCTTTTTCTGTAAATCTGTTCTACTCAGTTGTTCAGTTTTAGCTTCTCCTGCTTCTCATAAATACCTTTTGCTCTCCAATTATTAATCAGTTAATCCAAAATATAATCACCAGATCAGTCATACGCTGTATTGATGCTACGCCAAGTAGAAGGGCTGAGATGTTCACATGTTGATGTCAGAAGGATTATCAACCGCTCACTAAAGGAATGCTTTTAGGCAGTAAAATGTTAGGGTTAGGGGTTAGGGTTTCTCGCTCTGAGGACGAGATGGCAGCTGCCAGGTTTGAATCCCAGTCTGGGCTCTTTCTGCATCTCTTTCTCATGTTCTTCTGGGCATGCTTAGGTTTTTTCCTGGTACTCCACTGCCTCCAACAACCAAAAAAAAAAAAAAAAACACGACTGTTAGTGTTTTTTAGCTGTTTGTGTTCCTTCGGTGTGAGTGAGATCGGCGCGACAGATGACCTCTAATTTAAAGACTTAAATTGTGTCTTTTTTTATCCAACCCAAAACCGGTTGGTAGGTGCTGCCTGTCTGTCTGTCTGTCTGCCTGTCTGTCTGTCTGTCTGTCTGTCTTTGGCCTCGGTGATGTACCTACCTGATCCTAACACGCTGTGCCACGAGGCTTCAAGGTTCATGACTAATTTCTCATATCAACACATTGGATAGTCTTCCTTCTCAGTACTCAGGCCAGACACTGGCATGTTGCTGTTCTTCATCTACTTCCTTCGCCTTTGGAGCCCAAAGTCTAATAAAGATGTTTGTTTTATTCACAATGTCCCACTGGAGGTTTTTAATGAAATGTTGGATGACTTGGAGTCAGACATGTTTGGCTTGACTTTCAGGGCTGAATGTCAGAAATCTATCAGTTTGAAAGTAAACGTTGTTATGTCTATTGGTAACATTAAAAATTTTGTGCTGCTGGATGCTCTTTTAAAATAGATTTTTAATCTCTTTGAGGGTTTTTCCTGGTTAATTAAAGGAAAATAAACATCTTTTTGCATGTATTTGACCTGCTGCATAAACAGAATATGTAGAACTTAGTAAACTACGATAAGATAGAAACAGAAAATGCAAATGAAATGAAAGTGTTTGCTGCTCCCATTTGGTTGATCAGTAGCGTTGTGCTTGGCAGGTATTTGCCTCTTAGAAAGCTCAGATATTCAGTGTGTGAAGCTGTTAAGTTGTGGTGAATTACCTGATTAAATTACAAGCAAACTCAGTTTGCTTGCAAATGCACACCACACTGTTCTAAGATTTTCATTTGTAATGAAAATGCTAGAGATGAAGTGGTTTGTGTTTCTCTACCACATAAAATTGAAGTGAAATGCAAATGTGATTATAACACAACCGAATGTGAATACCTTTGGGAGGTACAGTGCAGGTACTGCAGCATTTTACTGAACAACCTGAAGGTTAGTTTTCCTTTTGATCTTTCTGATAGTTCAGGTTTGACTTTTGCTTGTCATCATTGGGTTGAATCAACACACCAGCCTTCTGGTGTGAACTTTGACACCAGTGTCCATTTACTTCCTTTTTTTTCCTTTAACACCTGAACTGAAGTACACAGCTACAGTTTGTTTGAGCAAACTATAAATGAAGCCAGCACTAAAGGGGATAAATGAACATTTATAGCTTTTAGTGTTACATTTATGGTGATGATTGCCAATAAAACTCTGAATGTGAACTTGTTTTAATCAATGAAATGATAATTTGTTGAAATGTGGATGTGAAAACAACCCCAGGCGTGAGAAAGTAATAATGTCTTTAGTGATAGCTTCTTGACATTTCAAGAACAACTTCTACAAAATCTCCTGATCCATTTTTTATTGGCTATCTAATATGACATTAACGCTGATATTACCCAAGTCTTCCTCTGATTGGTTGAGCAGTACTTTGTGATAACTCCTCACCTGGAGTTCAGTCTGTAGATTCAGAATGAACATTAGAAAACATTGAAAAGGTGAGTAGATGCTGACCTGATCTGATCGTAATAAATGTTTTCTTGCATCATATTTGACACCAGTGCGTCTATTTTCTATGAATTTCTATGAATGTCAAACAGAGCCTACAGACTGGAGGTTTCCAAATATGGGAAGTGTGTGCCTACGGAGCAGATTGTGCTAATGCATGGCTTGAGCTGTATGCCCATAAAAAGAATTATTTTCATAAGTTACTGATGATTGTTTTTGCAATTCGACCTTCTGATTCTCCCTGGATCTCACACAGATCGTAACGCGCTGGTTTGAAATAAACTCTCCCTTTGTCCGTGTGAACAGAACTTTATTTCATTTCATTTCTGCGGTTCTGGCGCTGAAGGCTAATGGATCATGAGTGGTTCTGGAATCTGATTTCATCTCCCCGTTTGCTTTCAGAATTAGGAACTAAAACTGTTTTTCTTTTGTCTGCTGATGGACAAATTTCAGTCCAGATATAAACTGAAATTTATCTCAACTGATATAAATTTGTTGCTGTTTCTGGTTTTCCTTAATATTAGTTAACTAACGATTATTTTTAATATTGTATAGTTCAATTAATCAGATAAAAAATGGCAACATTATGCTGATTTTTTGTTTAACTATTTAAGCCTTTTCTGTACAATATTAGAAATACATGAAAAGATGCAAATAAATAATTCAATTCCTTTTTAAAATGCAGCAGCAGCATTCCTTCAGTGAACGCTTTATTATTTGTAACAGGATTTTAACATCAACATGTGAAACGCTCAGCACTTTCTGCTTGACTTAGCGTCAGTACAGTGTACGGCTGATCTGGTGATTATTGTTTGGGATTAAATGATTAATAATTAAATAGGAAAAAGATGCTTACTACATTTTTTTCTACAGAATTTGGTGAAGCTAAACTGCCACTTGAGGAACATTTTTACAGACAGAAAGGTTTTTACTTCTTATTGTAAAATGTATATATTTTTGTTCAGTTTTGGTTTAATTGCAGCTTTTATTATGTTGTTCTTTCAGCAAATTGACCTTTTATGACTCTTTATACTCCTTAGTAGATTAGTAATTTAGGAGACACTTATTTCAATAATTAATTCATTATGATTAATCCGATCAGTTGTTTCAGCCCCAGCTTTTTTGCTCAGTTATAGTTTTCAGATATTAATGAATAGCATTTATTGATTTATGTTGAAGTCTAAGTGCTGAGTTTCGACTTGATTTTCCTCCAAGATAGAAAACGGGAGGAAAAAACCCGTCCAGCTGGGAAGAAAGCTAACTTTGCACCACAGTGACCCCAGTTTCACATGCAGCCAAACCGGTTTCACTCCGGAGCTCTGGATGTGTTTACAGTAGCAGCTGACTCAGCACTCACCAGGATAAATAAGCCAAGCCTGCGACTGACAGCGCTGCCAGTGCATGTCTCATCTGTGGGTACGTGTGAGGCTGCACCAGCACTTCTCCAAGCAAAACAGGAAGGACCGAAGTGTGCTGTGAAAACCCAGGAGCAGAGGCACAGTGAGCACAGCGTGTTTAGGTTAGGAAAACCAGATAGAAGGGAAATAAAGCAGAATAGATACCATGGCGTGGTTTACCCAGCCAGGGAAGAAGGCATCGAGGGTTGCTGGGTAGATTAACTCTCTGTCATAGGCAAAGATGGTCCAGAACACCACAACCACAAACTACAAGGATTCAGAGGCCACAGTTAGTGTAGTACTACTTTTTTAACATGTTTTATTATTTTATAGTAGTAGAACACGTTAAAAAACTTTTTCTTGGTATGATTTTAACTTATGGAGTTTGCATTTTCTCCCTGGGTTCTTCCTCCCACAGTCCAAAAACATGGATAAACATGTTAATCAGTTTATCCAATGTGCTAATAAAAATACTTTTCTAAATTTCTGTATTTATAAACAAACTATTTCAGGTGAGTATTAAATTAGGACACGCCTATATTTAATCCAAATCAAAATGACACAGAGGTGTAAAACACATTTGTTAACATTTGGAATAAGAGTTTCTCTGTTTAAACCCGTTGGACAGTTAGCTTTCAGTGATTCTGAAATGAAACAGAACATTGTGCTGAGATCCAAGAAGCTGGATGAAACCTTCAGTAAGAAGATTGCAGCAGTTTAAGAGTCTGGTGGGATTTAAAGAGCTTAAAATTAACCTTTAAAGGACAACATGCACAGATCTGGTTGGCATGCAAAAGTTTATCCTGAAGACAGACTGCAAGATGCTGAAGGAAATTTCCCACAAACCATAAAACATCAGCAACAGGCTACTTGTACTGTTGATTGGAGGTTCAACTTTTTAAAGAGTAGTGGAGAGAGAAAACTTTTGCTTTCTGAGAAGAGCTTAAAGGCCTGACTCAATACTGTCAGAGAAAACAGACAAATGTCCAGACAAATGTCCAGACTTCTGGAAGAAATGTTCCTTGGTCAGATGAATCTAAAACTGAATCAATTGGACACCAGAACCTGAGAACATGCAGGAAAATCCTCTCACACCTGCAGTGAAGCACAGAGCAGCTGTGTATCAGATTATGCTTCAGGAATATTTGAGACTATCTGTTAGAAAATATAAAGAGCTGAACCACAACTGGACCCAAAAACGTTAAAATGTAGCACGAAATATTTTTATAAACAAACAATTTCAGGTAAGAACTCACATTTATTTCCACTCAAAATGACACAAAGGCAAAAAATATTTAGGTCTTAAACTAAACTGAACTGTCTGAGTATAAAAAATATGGAAAGTTATGAGTCATTCACTTCTTGATTTTACATATTGTAGAGTAGGGTGGCCAAAGTGCCGGCCTGGGGCCATTTCTGGCCCGCCAAAGTATTTTGTGCAGCCCGTCAACCTCAAATCTGGTCTCAAAGCAGAAGTGGTTGATGCAGATGGACTTTTTATAAAAAATATTTTTAACTTTATCACAGATTAACAAAATATTAAAATAAAACAATTAGACACAAAATTATTTCCTCATTAATAAAGTTTTTCCATTATTTTAGTTTTGAAGTAAATAGAACCAAAAATATTGAACTACTTTTACTCAAAAACAAATCTTCCACCTCCTGCCAACCTCAAAAAGAAAACAATCAACCCTAAAAATTTAGAAATTGAGAAGCTAAAACATAATAACACAATCATTCAAGAAATTTTACAATGCATACAAAATGATACAGTACAATTTTTACTTTTTTATTTAATTTTTTTTTCTTTCTTGCTTTCAACTTGGCAAAAAGTTTGTACACTAATGTTATTATTAAAGGATGGGGTGTGGTAACTTTTTCCTTTGCTAGAAAAAACATTTTTGTTTATATCTCTTTTCATGAATAAGACAGGACTATTTTTATTGTTTAAATACAATCCCTTTGTTTTCCAGAGATCAATACACAGGATTAGACCTTAAATACAAATATTAATAAAGAACTGCCTTTTTTAATTATAAGATAGTTTTGTAAATAAATAAAAAAGCTGAATTTAGTGGCAGGATTTTCTCACCATCCCTACAGGGAAGGCAAAGACGGAGAAGAGCAGGTCTTTCCATCTGTTCAGCGCGCTCTCTGCCTTCTTCCCTGGTTGGAGATCATTCACTGATGCCAGGCCAAAGAACGTCATTTGCAATAACTGAGAAAACACCAGCAAAATTATTCAGCTTCACCTGTACGACATATTCAGCACAGTCATCACTGCTAATCGTGCTCACCAAGTTCAGAAAGGTGAGGTACTTCCACGGTCCTCCATAGAGGAAGGTCCCTTCAGGTAGCTCCTCTCCCTCCTTTGCTCCCAGATAATTCACAATGAAAGTGTACCAGCCGAACACTGAGATGTGGAACGCTGCCCTCAGGGTGGAATGCATATTTAAAGCTTATGTTGAACAAAAATAAATTATTAGAAACTCTGGAGAACTAATCTAAACGAGCCCAAATATTCCCTTCAGATGTGAGGTATTTCAGGCAGAGCAGGTCTTTATAGATTAGTGTGATTCAGTCCAAGCTTATTAAGATGCTGGTGAGACGCAAAGTGACATTTTTAGACAAGAGGCCCTCTGTTTGTTATGAAACGTAACATATCTTCTTTCACAACCAACCCTCTGAGACATGTGACTGAACGGTGAATTTATTCACTCTGGGAGCCTGTTAATCTGTTTCACAAGAGAAGAACTGAAAAGTACAGCAAGTCCCGTTTCGCTGCGCTAAGTCTTTCAAAACCAGCATTTGGTGTCATTACAGGGGAGCTGGGCTTACTCAACTGAAGTCTGTAGAGCTTAATATCGAACCTTTAACAGCAAATGTACGACAATCAGAAAGGAACAATAAAGTCGACATGCTTGGTTATGGTGTCAAATTTTAAAAAATCAACAAATCATCCTGAAAAGTTATAATTATTCAACACAAAGCTGCCTGAAAAATGCAGAAACAAAAACTAATTTACCCTTTTTACATTTTGTCAAATTATATCTATAAAAATAAATGTATATTATGGGATAAACAAACATAAAGTAGTTCATAATTAAATTAAAAAATATTTAAAGTGTGACTGTGGATTTTGCTACTTTTTGTCTTTTCCCTTTATATAAAATCCTGTGCAACCAGCTGCATTCAGATGTCATTTGTCAATAGTTTCACCCAAAGTAATTTCATTTAAAGTCATTATAACTTATTATGTTGGAGTCTTATCTATTTCACCATCCTCTTTCTTACTTCTAACCATCAGCAGCAAAGACACGACCCAGATGTCATCAAGGAAGCAAAGACCTGCAACATCTCAGCCAAGTAAAGCAGAACAGCCTGCAGCCCTCAGGCCTCCTGGATTCCCAGCGTTTAAACTCTGTGGAAAGAATCAGATGTATAGTTTGACCTTAATCTGCAGTCTAAAAAATAAAGACTATTCAATTCTTTCACAAGTGAGTCTGTTTTGTTCACATTAGAAACAGTTGATTAATCTTGGACAGATCTGAAAGTTAACTAAACCTAATGAATAGCAAATTTTCATATATTTAGAAGACCTGATAAAATCAACCAGGTCCCATTGTTTCCTCTTCAGTGTTTACTTTGTGTGTAAAACATTAAAATAAATGGAAAATGTTTTCTCTGTGTGAATATTTAATATTTATATTTAACCTGCTGATGAAATCGCAAATGCGGGAAACTAATTCCGATACTTTAGTTTTTATTGGGGAATAAAATGCATAACTATTACCCAATCACCATATAAGCACTACAGAGCATTAAAGATTCCTGTTCACAGGTACAAGATCACATTTTCAATATTTTCCAGAGTCAATTTAGTCACAGAAAGTGGAACAGAGTATTTACATTCTTACTGAACAGATTTTAAGTAATTTTCTATTGATTCACAGACATGTATTGGATAAACAAAGACAAAATAGGTTTCTTACCACACAATGGAATGTAAAGTTCAAACATAAATAATTATTTTCAAACCATGAACATTCCACCAAAAATTGGTTGTGGTGCCAACATTTTAGAATTCTTCAAAACTTATACAGAACTTGCTTGAGGTAACTTTGTGGCCATTTTAATTTTCTTCTCCTTCTTCCTCACCCTCCTCTTCAATGAAACCAATTCCAACCTCCTCATAATCCTTTTTCAGTGCAGCCATGTCCGTCCTGGCCTCAGAGAACTGTCCGTCCTCCATGCCCTCAGCCTCACTCCAATGAACCAAGGAACGCTTGGTGTACATCAGATCAATCCTGTGGTGGAGCTGAACCCAGGCCTTTGCAGCAGCCATGGTGTTGCTCAACCTTCACACAGCCGTCTGGACCTTGGCCATGTCTCCACCTGGAACCACAGTGGGAAGCTGGTTGTTGATGCCACCTTGAAACCAGTGGGTCCACAAACTGGATGGTAGGGTCGACATCTTGTGGCATCACAGGACAAAACTTGCAATATTTGTTACATTTTCAGCTGATGTGGTTCGCTTTCACACTGCAGTGTGTCAAACGATCCAAACCCTTTGAGCAACCCGTTTCCCCCTTGCCGGTAAGGGCGCAGAGCCAATAACGACTAAAGGAAAATCTCAGAAGAAGACCAGCACAACTTCCTTCATTCACAAAATGTAAACAAAGGGAACTGTTGGATTTTAGTGGTTGTAGAATTTCTCTTTTGTCTCTGGCTAAAGATCACAAACCATTTCTCCCTGTAGTGCTAGACTAGTGCATTTATTTTTGCTCCATTTACCCAGAATACTCTGCGCTATTGTCCGCTCCCTGCTCCTCTTGCATCCACATAAGCACTCAAACTGCTCCAGAGTCGACGTTAGCCGAACTGAGACCTAGGTGTTTAGGGCTTTTTCAGTTTGCATTAGCGTTCAACTACGCATTCACACCACCCCAAACAAACTGGACTTGCTAGACAAACAAACTAGAGTTTGATTATAGCAGACTAAGCAGGGCTGGTGGGAATGCACCCTCAGAACCGTTCAATCTGAACAATAGATGAAATCTCGATACAAGCCAGAATTATTTCATTTTGGAAACTGCTAAACCTAAAGCACCATGGTTGGAGGCTGAAGCAACCTTCCCCAAACTGCATTTTCTTATCAATTTACCTGATTGATGCACAAGTGAATCACCAATTACAGGAAAATGCTATTTTCTAATTACTAATGTGTGGACTACCTGGATTTCTTTGCGGAAATGTTTTTTGCACCAAACATAAACTGAATTGTTTAACAACAGTAATTGGGTCTAATTTTCAGAGCTGGTATGTAGTAGAAACTTACAATATTAGTGATCTATGGGACGGAGGAAAATTCAAAACATTCCAGTACCTACAGGCCACATACAAACTACAAAGGAAGGAATCTCATAAATACTTTTAGATCAGTCACTATTTACATACTACAATGATTCCTCTCAATAACCATGTGTGTCCTGTACACACAGGACAGAAACAGGTTTCTGTGTTTAACTGTGATATATGGATTTAACTGATAAGAAAAAACTCTTTTCAAACAAGTTCACTTTGAATCCATTTTTTTCTTTTTTGCCAAGCTACAACAGTTGAATACAAATTACCAACTCTAATAAAATTATAGGAGAGTCAGCTAGAAATATCAATAAACACAGAAATATGGGAGGAAATTTTACTTTTACTCTCAAAATTATCCATAAGTATTTGGATTCAGAGAAATTCAGTATAATATCTAACAAAATGTCTCTATATTCTTGGACATATATAGTAAAGAAACAAATGGAGCCTCTCTAAATTGCCCCATACAGTTGTGGAAATCCTAGATATCAGACTATATTTCTCAGGAAAGTCTAAGATTTAATATCAGGAAAACATTTTTAAAACTTGGTAGAGCGTTGGGAGAACCTGACCACCACCTGAAAGGTATTACCTAATAAAGACATTGCTGTGGATGTATTCAGGATTTGCTACATGTCTTCAATAATTTGTATGTGCACTGTACAGAACTGTTATGGCTTTGCAAATGTTCAATAAATAGAATCTTCAAAATAAAGTGAATGATGACACATAAATATTTGATATAACTATGGGGTATTTTTGTGTTTCATGTTCTTTGATAATCATCCATTATTGTTATAATTTGTTCTTTATTTGATGAAACTTATTCTGCTCAGGGTATTTTATAACTTGTTCTGTCTTTGCTAAAACTTATTCTTGCCCCACAGTATTGTGTAAATTGATCATGCCTTAAGCTCATGCGAATCACGTGAACAGGGAAAGGACGGGCTCTGATTGGATGTCCGGACGCATGCTTAGCTCGTGAACGGAGAGTGGTTACATCCTGAGTGGATGGCTCTATTGTGAGGAGAGAACTGGCCATTCCTCCTTTCACGCGAGTCCTTTGGTAAAAGAGAATAAAGACGGAAAGCCCGCGGTTTTGTCAGAGTCTGCTGTGGGTTTCGTACGGACGCCCAGCTACATTGATGCAGCTCTGCTAAGACTGACGGCTCTCCAGTCACGTGTCACGGTAAGAGCGTTGAGATCTTGAATGAATGAATCGAGCACCACGTGTTCAGTTGAAGAGTGTATGTTACATTGCTGTATTCTGTGGGGAATAAATCGAGCACATTTATTCTAGCAGAAACAGCGTTTGTATTTAGCACCACGTGTTCAGTTGAAGAGCGTGTGTTCAGTTGTTACATTGCTGTATTTTGTGGCAGAATAAAAAGACATTTATTCTAGCAGAAACAGCGTTTGATCTCATTATTTGCCGCCGATCACCTTCGATCCTGTCAAAAATTTCATAAAACAATATTTCACAGCCAACAGCTGCTGTGCAGTTTGAGTCATCATAATAGAGATATTTTCTCTCCTGTGTGGATTATCATGTGTGTGCTTAAAGTTGATTTATGTCTAAATTTGTATCCACAGATCTCACAACGGAAAGGTTTCTCTCCTGTGTGGATTCTCATATGTATAATTAAATGTGATTTTCGGCTACATCTGTGTCCACAGATATCACAACAGAAAGGTTTCTCTCCTGTGTGGCTTTTCATGTGTCTGTTTAAAAGTGTTTTTCGGTTACATCTGTGTCCACAGATTTCACAGCAGAACGGTTTCTGTCCTGTGTGGATTCTCATGTGTGTGTTTAACTGTGATTTATGGAAAAATCTATGTCCACAGAGATCACAACAGAAAGGTTTCTGTCCAGTGTGGATCACCATGTGTCTGTTTAAATTGGCTTTTTGGAAGAATCTGTGTCCACAGACATCACAACAGAAGGGTTTTTGTCCTGTATGGATTCTCATGTGTGTCTTTAAATATGATTTATAGCTAAATCTGTGTCCACATACATCACAACAGAAAGGCTTCTGTCGTGTGTGGATCTCCATGTGTGAGATTAATTGTGCTTTTTTGCTAAACCTGTGTCCACAGATATCACAACAAAAAGGTTTCTGTCCTGTGTGGATTATCATGTGTCTGGTTAAATATGATTTTTGGCTAAATCTATGTCCACAGATATCACAACAGAAAGGTTTCTCTCCGGTGTGGATTCTCATGTGCATAATTAAATTTGCTTTTTGGCTAAATCTATGTCCACAGATATCACAACAGAAAGGTTTATGCCCTGTGTGGATTCTCATGTGCATGATTAAATGTGCTCTTTGGTTAAATCTATGCCCACAGATATCACAACAGAAAGGTTTCTGACCTGTGTGGATTCTCATGTGTGCGGTTAAATATGATTTTTCACTAAATCTGTGTCCACAGAGATCACAACAGAAAGGTTTCTGCCCTGTGTGGCTTCTCATGTGCCTGCTTAAATTCTGTTTTCTAATAAATGTTTTTCCACAGTCTTCACAGTTAAACTTCTCTCCAGTTTGGACCTTCTTTTGTGAGTCAACATTTTTGTACTCTGTAGCACATTTCTTAATATCCAACGAGCATGGAGACTCTATTTCTGTATCTGGTTTGTTAGCTTGGTTTCCATCTGACTCAGGAGTTCTGCTTTCCTTCCTGTTATTGTCCATGTCCTCAGTTTTCAGTCCATAGTCCAAGTGTTTCATCTCAGAGACGGGATGATTTACATCATCGTCCTCCTCATCCTTCTTGGTGTCTTCAGACGCTAAGAAGTTTGAATCATCTTCATAAACTTCTGTCTTGATGGATTCTCCTCCATCGTTTTCTTCTGGAGGTTCTCTGTCTTCAATTTGGTTTTGATAATGCGGTGAGAGCAGAGGGGACTGTTTATCATCCTCACTCTTTATGGCACTTTCTATCTCCTCCTTCACACTGAACAGCTCTCCCCCCAGACTGATGCAGACTCTCTCCTCTTCCTCCTTTATGTGGTAGAGCTTAAGGTCACACAGGTCCGCATTAGGTTTTTCGTCTTCTGTGTCTTCTTTTTTAACCACCAGTATCTGCTTTACATCTGCTGGAAACATTGAAACACATTATGCATTTTAAAATAAGTATCTAGACTGTTTCTCAGCTTCAACACTTCTTATAGGGGTCTTGACATTAAATTCACACCAGATGTTAGTAACTGTAAAATAATCATAAAAATAACAAGAAAAAAAGATAGACAACAAAAAAACAACAAAACTTGATCTAACAGAGAGAATAAGTATTTAAGAAAAGGTTGTCTGAAAGTGCATAGAAAGTCATTGTCAATGTGTGTGATTAGAATATTTTAATGCGTTATCACAGTAATGCAAATTAACTGAATTACCTATTTTACCCTAAAAGCCTCTCTCCTGTGTTCTGAACTCGGCACAAGGGAAATGACGAATGACAGTGAAAGGTGAAAGTTTTCTACGACAGCAGACAGCAACAAAAGTTGAAAACTTTTCAACTTTCTTGTGTTGCATCACCAGCCCATGTGTGCATGTCAATGTAACTTTGCTTTAGGTGTAAAAGTCTGACTACAGTCTTTATTTAGCAACTAGTTTGTACTTTAATTTGATCAGAAGGAACGACATGGAGTCATGAGTTGGGTGAATGACTTGGATTGACACAGAAAAGTTATAGTAGAACCTGTCATTGCGTCAACAAGTGCAAAAAACCCTGACCATCGATATAATGAATTTTCTGCATAGGTTGATACAGTTTTTAAAGTTTCAGGAGTTACACGGCACAGCTACAACAGCTGCTGGCTGGACTATGTGAAGGTATTGAGCTGTTTTAGTGAATACCAGATGTGACTACAGCCACAGTTAACAGCAGCATTTAAAACCGGAAAACCATGATGATCCCAGAACTGAAAGGGGACGGGGTTTGGTCAAAGAGCTCTTTTATTAATCAGTTGACAGCACTAACTGAAAGACAAGCAAAGTCTTTCTACATCACTCCCTATTGTGGTGAGATTTACCACTGACGGTGGGCTCCAGGTTCACACAGACGGCCTGAGGGACGTGATTTCCAGGACCGGTCTCCATCATGAAGGTGTTGGAGGACTTATGCCCTCTTCCAGAGGTTTTGTCTCCAGGCATCAATCTGTCCGACTGGATGCCGTCTTCCAGGCAATCCTGCTCTCAACAGCCACCATCAATCTGGATACAAAAAAACATGTCATTTGGGATCAAAGTGGGAAGCTAAACCATAATATAGCCAACTGAAGGAGTATAGAAAAGGACATATAACAAGGAGGAAGCTGGTAATCGAGCCTAATCCAATAAAATCTGCCAGCTACTCTGATGTGAAACATTTGCTGAACGACTAACAGTTTTATATTTTGAAAAAGAAGCTCTGTGACAAAAGAGTGGCAGCGAAAGGGTGAAGGAACTTTATCTAAATAGCCTGTTAACAGGAAAAAAAGGTTTGATCCCCCAAGACAAACATTAAATACTGTTCGTTTTACACAAAGAAACATAATATTTGCATGAGAAAAAAAAAAATGAAATTTCACAAAAGAAAGTAAATGTAAATGTGCACGTTTTCTCTTGTTGCAACGTTTGAAAAAAAAAATAAAATCACTGAGTGGCTGCTGTACTGCTAACGCGAACATATTTACAATCACAAAATTTGAATAAATAGTACTAGTAAACAAACGAAAGCAGGTAGCAAGCGACACATTTCAGTTCATCTTCTTATTAATGCTTCTTTTGCCGACACTGTGCAACAGAAAGAGCCTTTTGAGACACGAATCTACTTTATTATTTATTTAAAATGTAACCGCATACGGATCATCACATCCTGTTCGTCATTAAATGGCTCTTGGGAGAAACAAATTGTTCATTTACTACTTACATAAGATGTGCTATAATGCAAAAAGCAACAAAAAACAGTGAAAGTGTCGGCATTGCTGCGTAACGGTGTTTATTATCAACCTGGCGCATTTGAGGGGCTACTTCCGGTCCAGTCTGTTTTCGATTCATCTTCTGAAAAAGCTTAAAATGACAAAAATAAATGTTCTTACCATTTTCTTTATTTTGTGAACATACGTAGGCGAGGCAGATATTTATAAATTAGTTACATTTCAAAACAGTTTTCGTCGGCGTCTCTCCAAAACTGTCCAAACCGTTAGCAGGTATTTGTCTGAAGGGCCAATCCGAACACTTCTACAGGCTTCCGTAGAAAGAACGGAACGCGAAAGTCACGTGATCAAGTGGACAGCCGTTCACTATTCAGCTGTATAATCAGGGCTGGATTATACCGTTTGTAAACAGCTGAGGGGTGGTCGTAGTTTTTACGTTTTCTAAGAACTACTACTGTATTAATAACATTATTTACAAAATTGCTCAGTTTCAGAGTATAAAATCTGATCATTTTGTTAAAAATACAGCATTTTAAGTAAAATATTAGGCCATCATTTCTCTATTCAAACTAATGTTTAAAACACAAGTAAAGTTGTGTATCATTTGTAATATTTACACAATAAGACACATTTTATTTAAAACCGAGACTAGTTGATCGTAGAGCCACTTTGCATAGTGCATAACTAATGATTTATTTTTTCTACTGTCCCACCTGAACTGTGGATCTCTGCAGCTTCTCCAACATGTTTTCCCTGACCTGCCTGCTGTGTTCCTTGGTCTTCATGATGATGTTTGTTCACTAAAGTGCTCCAACAAACCTCTGAGGTCTCCAAAGAACTGTTTTTATACTAAAACTGAAGTGTATACAGCAAGACTATTTCCATATTTAATGAGTTCTGAGAATAACTGGTTGAACTGGATCATAGTAAAGAGGTAAAAGGGGCTGAATGCAAAATATGCACATTTTCTTCCACATCACAATTATTTTCTAACTTATGTGTCTCGAATCAGACTACATGCCATTGTAGTTTCTGGCTGATGAAATATGAAAAATTCACACAAGACAGAGCATGCTAGATTGGAAGCAAATTCTAAGTATTTCAAGATTTGTGTACGAGATAAATACTTTGACCACATGATGGCGCCAAAGGAAACGCCATGATTTGATTCAGCTTCCATTCAAGGACTTCAATGATGGTCAGTAAAAAATTATCATCAGGCAACAAGAAGAAACAAATAATTAAAACACCTCAATAGTGCCAAGAGAGCTTCTTATTAAATAAGAATATGTCCAATTTGGGAGTAATTTATATATAATGGATTTTAATACAACCAGCTACAGATGGAACATAACCTTTAATTTCAACATCTCTCATATTGAATAAGCAAAATATCACATTTGGTCTGAATACCACTTTACTGTTGTAAATACAGTTTAATGGGACATTATCTCTCAGTCTGCTGATTCTTTCTGGTAGTTCCATGATTTTCTTTGTACTCATGCATGGATGTAATCTACACATCCACCTCTTTCAACTCCACAACCTACAAACATCTATCATGTTTTATTTAAAGTGAATGACTAACAATATATTACAGAACAAATTTTTGTACAGTTTTACCAGCTTTACAAATTCTGGTTACTTCAGATTTTATAAGATCACATAACGAGTTGACTTTAGACAGTGCTGCAGTAAAAAGGTAAAAACAAGCATCACCACGTAAAAATCCTGTTGCACACATTGCACTTTACCCATGCAGTCAGTAAATACAGCTTTGATCATGTCTTCTGCAAGTAAAATTATGATGCAAATCCTTTACTGAACATGGGGCGTGCCGCTGAACAGCTTTGCAACATTCTGTACTGCTGGTAGTTTTATCTGGTGAAGGTAAGTGAAGGCAACGTCGGTGAACTCAGCCTTCTGTGCGTAGACAGCCTCTTTGCGGCAAAAGCAAGAGGCATCTTGAAGAATCAAATAATGTCTTTCCCTTTTCTCAACGTCCTTTGGATTCCATCTAAGGTGCCATCTGTTGAGAAAATAAACAGAGAAAATCATTTACTACATATGCAATCAGATGTTTATGTAAGACCTAAATGAAACTGGTAACACAGTCCTACCTCAAAACGACTGTAAACTTTCCTCTCCTTCCTCATGCTCTGAATCCTCTCCAATAGCTTCTCCTTCTCCTGAGTTGATTTAGTTTGCCCCCTGTTGTATGACCTGTACCCCAACTCCTTTTCGTTTTTGGTCTTCTTGTCAGCCTTGTCTTCTTTCTCGTCGTCTGTGACGGGCGACTCTTTTGTTGCTTCGTTCCTGCTTTGGGATTGGGCAGAAATCTGCTCCAGGAGCAGCTTAGTGTCATCTCGGAGGTTGCTGCTTGTGATCACATTCACTGTTGAAGAGTGGTAGCGAGACTGACTCGATTTGGGCTGCTTGGATGTCACCTCTGTTGTTTCGGAGCAGTTACTCTGCTTTGATTGGTCTTTCGTTTTCTCCCTGCTTGCAGGATCCTCAGTGGACGGTTTCTGGCTCTTATCTTTGTCCTCTAGATTGCTGGACTTTTTCTCATCTGTCTCCCCTAACTCAGCCTCTTTTTTACTACTCTCCTGAGGTTTTGGTGTTTGGCTTTGAGGAGTGACTGCTTCAGATATTTTACATGGCAAATCAGCTTCAGCTGGGGCCGCCGTGATACGTTCACTTGGGCTACTCGGTGATTGAGCTGTTGGCTGAACAAGAGATTCTTCTGATTTTAGTTGAGTATCATTGGATATTGAGTTTGTATCTGAGACATTTTGCTCTGTAGAGACACTGGTTACCGATACCTTAGCTTCAGGGTCCAAACCTGACTGGACTGACTCAGACGTTGAGGAAGATGATAATGTTTCAGGAGCTGAGGGTGCGTTCAAGTCTGTTAGCTTGAGGCTGGAGGACAGAGCAGTTTGTAGTGCCACTTCTTGAGGAAGTTCACTTTTTTCCAACAGTGAGGCTTTAGGAGACTCTGTGTTTTCAAGTAATCTTGTTTCCATAGGTACATCTGCAGGTTGGGTGTCAACTGGATCTGTGACAGATGAAATTGTCTTTTCCAAATCTGGTTCAGAGACTGAGCCTTCAGGACCAGATTCACTAGGAAAAGTGGAATCGGGTATAGATGGACAAACAGCAGGAGATGTGCTTTGAGCTTTAGCATCTTCAGGTGATTTAAGGGCCTCACACTCTTTTGTAACTGACTCCTCTTGCCCTAATTCAGTAAAATTTTTCTCTAAACCTTCAACTAAAGGTGTACCAGCAAAAGATTCTTCCCTGTTTGTCTCTGTGGTGGCATTTAAATTGTCCGGCTCCAGGTCAGCAGTCTTTTCGTCTGGAGAAACAACAGGCTCTGTATTTGCAGCATCAGCGACTGAGGTATTCTCAGACGAAGCGGATTGGGAAACAGCATTTAGATGAGATTGATCAGAGGTTTGTAAATTTTCATTGGAGGCCTCTTGCTGTGAGGAGCTAACAGGTTCCTGAGCTTTAATTTCATCAATATTTGATGATGTTGTGCCACTAACATTCGTAGAGCTGTACACTTTGTGGGCAGAATCAGAAAATGAGGCCTCTTCTGTCGTGGCAGGGTGGTTATGCAAACCTGAGTCAAGTGGAAGAGTATCAGAGGTAGAGATTTGCATTGAGCCTATTTCTGATGTGGTTTCTGCTTCTGAGGGAAGAGGAGGAGAGCGAATACTGGTTTCTAACTGAACTGATTCCGTGTTTTGGGGAGTAGTAGATGATGAACCTTCCCCTAAACTAGAAATTATTGAAATATATTCTAAAGTAGGAGGTTCTCCTTTGTCAGCGCCTTCACCATGGGATGAAATGGCAGTCTGAGCAACATTTGCTTGCTTGGGTGAGTTCTTTTGGACAGAAAGTTCTGATGCAGTTGGGTTTTCTGATGATTTGCTCTGACTTGCTTCAGTTTCTTCAGCAGAATGCCTTTCTGAGTCTGTTTTCACAGATTCAGCTGAAGCTTCTTGTGATTGTTCTCCAGAAGTACTGAGGATACTGGGATCATTTTTGACAAGACTATCCTGCTTCCTGGTATTTTCATCATGCTTTAAAG
This sequence comes from Alfaro cultratus, assembly GCA_903066825.1. NCBI lineage: Eukaryota > Metazoa > Chordata > Actinopteri > Cyprinodontiformes > Poeciliidae > Alfaro > Alfaro cultratus. The sequence continues at coordinate 12,367 of CAEFZX010015850.1, read as the reverse complement.
AGGGTGACTTTAAAGAGGGTGATGACTGGGAGTTTGATGTCTCTGTGGACAATGTAGTGCTATTTTCTGATGAACCCTTTGGTACAGAAGGCTCCATGCTTTCTGGTGTTCCTTTTGGAGGATCCTCTTCCTTCTGGGACACTGACGTATTCTGGAGATCTGCCTGTGGTTTTATTGGGGCCTCCTCTTCTCCCTTTTTAGCTTGTGAAGTTTTTCGTTTTGCTGCCAACTCTTTAAAGAACATGAGCCTATTATCAGGATCGCTCATATCTATATATGGAGATGTGAACAAAAGATTGGGCACTTTTACCGGTTGATCGGTTTTAGGCAGTTCAACTGATGTTGGCTTAGATTGGGGAATCAGTGCTGACAAACTTTCTTTAACAAAAGGATTTGGCAGAGTTGGGTCTTCTAGAGGTTTACTTGGAGGGTCACCTGTTTCTGTAGAAACAGAAAGGCCAGCTACTGACTGGCTGTCCAGCTCATTTTTAGGCTGGACTTGTAGTTCAGTGGAAGGTTTTGGGATATTGGAGTCCTTGTTGCTGATATTTTCACTAGGCTTTTTTACTGAATCTTTAGCAACTGAAGTTTCTGGAGTTCTTTTTGGAATAGACTCTTCCTTCTGGCAAACTGACATGTTTTTGAGCTCTGATTGCGGTTTTAACTCTGCCTTTTCTTTTTTCTTTTGAGCTTCTGCAGCTTTAGCAGCTTTACGTTTTGCTGCCAGTTCTTTAAAAAACAAGAGCCTCTTATCTGGATCATTCATATCTATATCAGTGAGCAGAGGTTCAGTCGGTTGTACCGGTTGATCAGTTTTGGGTGCCTTTAGTTCAGGGAGCTTGACTTGAGGCATCGATAGTGAAACATTATCTTGCTCTACATCTGTTGGTTTTATGGCCTCCTTTGCCTCCAGGATATCTGCGAGGTCTTGGGAATTTTTCCCCTTTGATGCGTCTTTATCCTCCTCTTTTTTGCTTACATTATCTGGTTTCAGTGTTTCCAAAGTGGATTTTATGTAACGACTCCACTCGAAAGGTTCTCTTGCAGTAGATCTCCTTTGTCCCAAAACCTGTGACACAAGGGGGAGTTTGGCCTGTTCGGTTTTGGTTTTGTCACTTCCCTCATCGTCTTGGTCTGCAATAGCAGTTTCTTGAGGGGTCTGTTGCTCCAGCGAGCTGAAAATCAGGGAAGACCTTAATCTTGAGGTTCTTAGCCCCCCTGGATTGAATTTTCTCTTGAAAGAGTCATCCCTTTGAAGCCCTGTGCTTATTGGCTGTTTTTGGTCCTCCTCCTCAGTTTTTCTCTCTTCAGCTGTGTAGGAGGTTTCAGAGGATGCCGGTGTGGTTTTGGTTTCTATCACCACTGGAACAGGGTCATCCAGAACTTTCTTCGATTTCTCTTGTGTGACTGCTTTGGCAAAGCCCGGCATTTGGCTGACTCTAGGTACAGTGGTAACCTTAAACTCTTTGACATTGGGTATTTTAGAAGCTGGTAGATCTGGTAGCTGAGCCGTTTGTTGGATGGCATTCAGATGTTCCTCAAAAGTGTCTGTCGGCTGAGTTGACACCATTGGCAGGCCTTCTTCCTCTGGATTATCATATGTACTAAGGTATGAGCCAATCCTCCAATTTCTCAGCTTCTGTTTCACAGTGGGATCCTTGCGGTTCAAGGTAAGGTCATGGAAAAAAGGCTTCTGATCGGCAGAGTTGGAAGGCGTTGGAGAGGTTTGACAGGCATATGGCTGCCCTACCCCCAGTCTTTTGGGTTGAGGGGAAGTAAATGAAAAATCCACAGGCGGTTGTAGTTTATCTGTGCCTTGATCAACATCTAGATTTCTGGTGGATGATAAATAGTTAAGAACAGGATCAAATTCTGGTGGTACTTCTTGTTGTAAAGCTGGTACAGGGTACTGTTCAGGCAGATAGCCTTGGTTCCAGAACTTATCATAGCTGCTGTAGTCTTCTTCTGGTCCTGGTCCAGGTCCAGGAAAAGGCTGCTGGCCCCTATGAAAAGGTTTTCCCCTTGGTTCAGAGTCTGGCATTCCCTGTTGTGGCATTAATGGGAATGAGTATCTGCCAGGAACATCTTCAGCATAAGAGTGACGCTTTAAGGCAGGATTATCTGTCATCAAATGCCGTAAAGGACCCTGGTCAAAACCGGGGTCCATGCGCGACTGTTGGGAACCAAACCTATTATACATATCTGCAGGGCCGCGAAGGGACCCCTGCCTCTTTAGAGCCATAGTCCTCAAATTCCCTTCGAGTTGATCATCATATGGGTGTCCTCCCCAGTCATCAGAAGGAACATCCAGAGTCAGGAATCTTTTAGGCTCTCTGTACAGTGAAGTGCTTTCATTGGGAAATTGTCTCTTTTGTAAAACTTTTAAATCCTCCATCTGAGCAAGCATGTTCTCAACATTCAGCGGCTGCGACTGAGCGAAGAGAATCCGGAACTCCTCATCGAAGGTGGTCACCAGCTGTCCAAGGAAGAGGTGGGCCATGCAGCGGTGCAGCTTCTCAAAAGACCACATGAAGCTGGAGGAAGACAACAACCAGATGAGGTTATCATATAAGAGACAAACTTAAAAACAAGAGTACACTTACAAAGATGTGCACAAAGCCTCGAAGTAGATCAATTTTTTATTGTTGAAGCTTTCAACATTAAATTTGTTAATATTTCAATATTAAATTTGAGTACATAAATTCAGAGGAGAAAATCCCACATTAAGGGATTTATTTTTTTTAAAATTGTGCAAGCCTCTAATAATTGCTAATAAATAAATAATAATCTGGACTTTTGTCATTTTAATTTGTAAACTGTGACTTTCTGTTTCCCAACAGCTCCTTACTTCTATATATTGTTCACCAATATGGGAAAGACCAAACAATTATTTCTGTACATTTTGATGATCGTAGGTAAAATGAAGTTTCTGTCATATCTGGAGGGTATTTGGGTTGCTTTGGGGGGTTTTCTGTGTTTGTATGTTTATTTCTGCTTAGCCTCTATATCTTTAATCCCCTTTGTTGTTTTCTGCTCAATTTATTCTTGTTTATTGCTTGTACTCAGCTTAGTCTTTCTTGCTCTTCCTCAGTGCTTTCCCCTTTGTTATTGTTTATTTTGTCTCCAGCTCATTTCTACTTCTGTCTCTCTGTCCCTCAGCCTGCTGGCCTGGTCTCCTCTCACAGCTGCACCCTGTTTCTAATCAGACACCTGTTTTTATTAGTCTCACATCCAAACTTATGTAGAAACTGAATGTAGGGGTTTTCCATTTCCTGTAAGCTGTAATCATAAAACCTTCCAGAAATAAAAGCTTGAAATGAATCACCCTGTATAATCTATCAAATGTTGGTTTCACTTTTTAAATTCAATAATATTCCTTATTTTGATGCGTTCATTTGTTTTTGAACTAATGTTACCTACATAGTGAATAACAGATAGCTTTTAGTTTTAATTTGAAACAACCACATCAGTAACAAACAAGGCTTTGTTTGCAAGTCTCCATAGCAACCATTAGATACTAAACAAAACACATCAACAGGAAGCTATTTTAGTCAGAGTAGATTTGAGATTTTAATCAACAGTCTATGAAAAAGAACCACAGATGGGAGCCCACTGTGGGAGGTGGAGTGATGCTGAGGGCCTGGGAAGCTTGTTAAGAGTGAATGGCATCATTACATCGAAGCATTTAACTGCTGGAGCAGGGAAACAAATATAGAAACTTTCAAGAAAAAAGAAACTTTCTTTGCATGACAAGACTTAGTTCTGCTGCATCAAAAGATGGATTCATTGTAAGGCTTTTTTACACATCTGTACTGGAATATCTTTATCAATAACATGTTGGATTTAAAGGAGCCCACCTGTAATTTCCACTCAGCACAGCTCTGCAGTCGGTCAGCAGGAAGCGATCCATCATCTGGCCTTTGAAGGATTTCCCAGAGCGGCACTGATATGTTATTCCAGATACTGTTCTCAAGCGTATGAACTGCAGGACACATCAAATCCAGTCATATCATTAATAATCAGCAGGTCATGCATGAGATAATGTTTTGAGCTGCTTGCTAAGTTAGGAGGCAGAGCTATATTAGCACTGTTCCCTCTAGCAATGCTAATACATGCTGTTAACCTGATTTAAATCGGTTACATAAGAAAAAGGAAAAATACTGACAAACCAGTTTATTTCTACAGTTAATTCACCTGAAAGTTCATGAATTATAGTGTAAAGAAAAGCTTGATAAGGTTCCTTTATTTGGATTGTGAAACTCCCAACAGCTATGCTAACCACAATACTTCTGTTTTCCACGGCATTATTTTGGAAACGGCACTAGGCAACAGAGCCGGTGGCATGATAGATACATGATTGTGAGAGAAATTTCCACGAAAAGATCAAAAAGCAATGTGCTTGTGTGTCAGTGTGTGTGAAGCTCCACTCCCTATGTGCAGCAGACACAGGAAAGGACGTCTTTTAAAAAGCTGAATCATAACCTTTTAAACTGTTTTAAGTCATACATTGTTGCTTTTATTTGCAGCAAAATTAAATTTTTTCAGTAAAATGCATAAGAAGTTGTACTTACTGGGAAGGCCTGCAGACTGACTCTGCAGTTGGCCACCATGTTAACAAAGAGATCAGCATTCTGCTCATCCAGCAGGATGTAGACAGCAACTCTCCTCCCAGCGGCGTTGAGAATATCCGCAAATATGTCAACATCAGTAAACATGTCCATCACTATAGCGATGACCTGAGCAGAGAGAAGCCGAGAATGAGATGATAGTTAAAAATACTACGGGAAGGTGAAGAAGGTTTGAGAGAGGTCAACCTGCTGGGCGTTCTTGATCAGCCGCCGGGCCTGCTCCTTGATGCTCGGCATGTCCGGCTCTGGGGGGTTAACCAGGGTCGTGACCTCTGTGGGCTCAATGAAGTGATGCATCTGAGGCCAGCCGAGGTCCAGACCGGGGACGTCCAGGTCGGAGTGAATGGGCCAGTAGGTGTCCGAGGAGCCTTCTCCCTCGCTGTCCAGGAACTGCTGCTCAGAGAGGATGCTCTGTTTCGGAGGCTGAACGATGCTCTGGATGTACTGGATCTCAGCCGGGGACAGGAAGTCCACCACGTCCACGTTTTGGAGGCACTGATAGTATCCTTCCAAGCTGTCCTCCACCAGGGCGTCGACAGCCAGGCGGTATTCCTCCCGGTAGTGGGGAGGGAGGTAATTGGGGTCCAGGGGGTTATCCCCAGCAGAGGAACACTGAGAGCGGCGCGCCATACTGCAGTTCTAGGAATAAAAATTAAAATAAATAACTCATTCATTGCAGTTTGGCTGATTTATATCACATGCTGTCTTAGATTTAAAATATTTGTTTGTCAAACTCCAAAAATCACAAGTAAAACATGAGAACTGCAGAAAAAAACAAAGACTGAGCAGCTTCAGGAATCTGACCTAAACTTTAGCTTGACTGGGATCACAAATAAATATAATTATGGGAGTTCAGAGTGTAGGAAAAGAATGGAGATACTAGACTTCACATGTAAACAAAAAAAAAATAACATACAATAATTCAGAATTACAGTAAGAGTCACATGTCTAATATAGGCCAAAATAATAAGATATGCTTTGAGTTGTCATTTAGTTCATTAAAAAAATACGAAACACCACCACATGATGATTGTAATAGAAAAAATGAACTTTTGTTGTTACTCTAGTCCTATGATAATAACAATTAAATGTAAATAAAAATAAGGTCATAAGTTACTATCATCATAAAGAAATCATTAATACACCAATTCCAGCACCAAATAATAAAAAAAGTAATGATTATGTATTAAATAGTAGTTAATTATTTAAATAGGTATACCTATACGACTAATACGATTACAACATCACAACTACAATAATAATAATAATAATAATAATAACAACAAGGAAATATAAAGGTAAAAAGTAATTGTTTAACATTTAATTAACTACGATTACCAGCACCACTGTCACAACAACAATACTACTGAGTGAAATATGATTACATAATTTATATGTAATATTACATAATTACATATTATAGTATTAGAAAATAATATCTTGTAATAATAACATCTACATTAATATTACTTCTACAAATAATAGTAATAATATTAATAATAATAGTAATAATACTTTGCTACTACCAATACTAATAATAATCATCATAATAAATTATAATAATAATAAGATAAAAATGACACCTTACTAATACATTAATAATGAAAAACAAAATCAATCAATCAATCAATAAGGATGATAGTAAAACATTTTCAGCTCCATCTTAAACTTAGCAAATCTGAAGGTTAAGAAGTAAATAATTAAATCAATTATTTTAAATAACTAATACCTGTCCTGCCGCTACCATTATTACCACAATCATAATCATAGTTATTGATCGAGGAAGACGTACAGGAGATATATATATATATATATATATATATATATATAGATAGATAGATAGATAGATAGATAGATAGATAGATAGATAGATAGATAGATAGATAGATAGATAGATAGATATGTGTCACATTACACTATTGTAAAACTCATGAATCGTTTAGTTTTTTCCCCAGTGGACCTGCTGCAGGGTCAGTGCAGACTCAGTGTTAGACTGGAATGTGGGTAAAAAGGGCAGAAAGTTGAGCAGGCAGCTGGTTCTGGGTGTGGCTCCTCCCTCTGTGGAACCAAACCCAGCAACAACATGGATCCGTTTCCAAAGAGCGAATAAGAAGAGAAAAGTTCGCTAACACAAGTAAACAGATGATTTTGGAGTAAAAGTGACTCTGTCTTCTAAAACTCGTTTATAAAGCTAAATAAAGACAGAATTAAAGCTAAAACAGAAACATGTCCGCCATATTTACACATTAATAACGATGCATAGCGGATTTAATAGCAACCAGTCGGTTTTCGTCATAAACTCGCCTCTGTTGTATTTCCTCGTCAGGCTTTGCGGAGGTTCAACTTTCCGGCCATCCTGCTTGCCGTTCAGAGAGCTTTTCTCCACTGCTGCGTCGCGCTTTTCTCCATGTTTCCAGCTGGGAGTTTGAAAGAAAACGTTTCTCTTACATGCCTCTTCTCCTCTCTCCTCTTCTCCTCACCCAGCTCAACCAGTTTGCCGTCATGCTTCAGGCATGTTGGGCTGAATCTCTGAGAGGAAAACTGGCTGTACACTGAAGCCCCGCCCCCTTTCAGGGCTTCATGTGTTTTTTGGTTTTCAGACGCATGAACTCTGATCATCTCTTATCTGACTCCTGATTTACTACTATAACCACCTCAGAGCATGTAATGGAGGCTAAATCTATTCTCTGAAATGCTCATCTGCTGCCATCTTCAATAAAAACTCTAAAAACATCCCTACAGCTGAGTCACAATAATAAATCTAACATATGGCTTTGTTGGCTTCAGTGATTGTTTAATTACCTGAGCTATGAGTTATTAAGCATTTACTAACTGGGTTGAGTTCACGGTTGTTGGCTTAATGGCTCATTTGTTTGATGCAGTTACAACATTACTCACAGACATTCAACTTTGGAAATGACATCAACAAATTTAACCCAGACAAAAAGAAAAAGGAACCAATAAGCGACACTGCAGAGTCACACTCTGTAGGCATTAAAGAGCTGAATAGAGGCTTGAATCATATCTGAGGAACAGGACTTGTTCTTCAGCTGTACGGGGTTCCAAATATGTCAAAAATCTTGTTTTTGCTATGGCGTGTTTGGAATATCACACGGCTACACCACCTCTGACTTGTGGAGTTCCTCAAGGGTTTATTCTGGGACCACTTTGTTTTCCCTTCTTTGCAAATATAATAGCCAGTTTCACTGCTTTGCTGATGATATTCAGTTTTATGTCTATAAAACTCTGTGTGTTTATGTGATACAGTCGAAGATTGTTTAGTTATTACACACTCTTCAGACATACCTGACATGCTTCAACGTTGTGCTTCCATCTTTGTCAGGTGTTATATATATTCAGATTCACATTCCAGTAAAAGTAAGAACAAGTGATTCACTGCAACCTCTAGTGTACCTCTGCATATTTGAAAAATCAGCAAATTTATGTCATTTTGTGTAGAACGTAACTCCAAGTTATTTGCGGCTCTTTATCGTTGTGCCTATCTAAAGTATTCAAAAGAAAATGCAGCTTGAGAAGCTGAAAAATCCAAGCCACAAACATCACTTGTTAAAAAGATTGGTTGATGTTTGCAAAGAAGTCATTAATTTTCCTGGTCGCTGATTGGCTGAACCCCCAACAGCAGAGAGATACGGAAGACCATTGATGTTAGTGCCACCATGGTTACCACTCTGTTATATATTATATGATACTTTTCTCTTTAATAATAGACAGTCAAATTAATGTTTCATGCTCTAATAAAATCAGCCCTCTGAAGTCAGAGGGCTGACACTGAACGAATCATAAACCCATAAATCCAACTAAACCCACAAACCCCAATCTCAAAATCCAATATGGCTGCTGGATAAAACATAGTGAGTAGAGTCTCTTAGCGACGTTACATTCAGAAGTTGAAACATCGACCTTGACAGGCTGCCACAGGTCCTGATTATTTTTTCGAAAATGTTCACACAAACAGAGAAGATAATTTTTCTTCTTCTTCTCCTCTGCCTGCATTTTCTCCGTGTTTCGACCTGTAAACTGCAGCTGCCTTAGGGAGTCGCAAGAAATAATGACAAATACAGTGAGTGGAAGTATTTGTCTATATGTGAAAGGTTTTGTAAGACAGGCATCAATCAGCCCGGTGTGGTGCAGCCCGGATGGATATCCGGCGGGACCAGAGGACGACTGTAACGTTGGACCCGTAAAATGGAGAAGTTTTGGTCAGTTTCCCATTGGTTCATCATGTGAAACACTGATTGCAAAATGAATCAGTCTGAGGCAGTGCAGAAACCAGTTGAACAGTGCTCACTTCAACTGCTATATTATTTATTATTTTCAGTTTGTGTTTCAAGTAGGAAGTTCATTTTTAGAGGCTGTAACAAACCAAATCACCATCTGATTAAACAGAACAGCATTTTAATGGAGTTAACAATGAAATCTGATTTATTTTTTTTTATCTCAGTCCTTTAGACATAGCTTGATAGCTATTATCTGTGTTTCATCAAGAGAGCTGTCTCCTGCAGGTTAGATATTAACAGGTCATAACCTCTCAACAGATTTCCAAATATGCAGACTATCTCTTTAAGGCTTCCTGCTGCTGGAAGCTCACAAATCAAAGTTCAGTTCTTTTCCTGGTAATACCCCAGGATATTTTTCATGTATATTATGGTGCAAAGTTAAATAGCACCATATTTAGCCATGCTGTGTTAAAGTATTTTTGTCATACTGTACATTTTAATGCCGGCTTTCATGCACCTGAAAACATGAAGTAGGCTAAAAAGGTTTGCAAGATTCAGTCTGGAAAGTGTTCAAAGCCTTTTGTGAAGCTTTGGAACCACAGTGAGATCCGTTATCCATAAATGGAGAAAACATGGAATAGTGGAGAACCTTTCCAGGAGCCACAATTACTTCAACGTCTCATTCAGCAGGTCTGTGTTGCCTCAGAGAAGGTCAGAGTTCATGAGAACAACAATAAAGAGAAACTGGAGAGAGACCCACATTTACCAAAACACATCCCGATGAAACCAAAGTGTTTTATGGACAGATGAGACTAAAGCAGAAGTTTTTAGAAGGTGTCACATTTGGCATAAAACAAACATTTCAGAAAAAGAACATCATACCCAGTCAAACATGATGGTGGCAGCATGGTGGTCTGGGCTGCTTTGCTGCTTCAGGACTTTATTTCAAAGGCCATTTGTTACATAAAGTAACAAATGGGTTACCTGATTACAGGTCAGCGCTCATCCAGAGCGCTATTAGATTCAATGGCAGCTGGAAAGTTTGCAGGATTAAATCAAGTAAAGATTTTTATGCAACAATGCAAATTGTTTTTGCAATTTTCCTGCCCAAACAAGTAATATAATCACTTTTAATCGAGCACAGACGTACAGCTTGCAGTAGAAGAATCTCTTATAGTTTATTTTAGAGTTTCAAAAGAGTTTGAGACACGAGCTTCATAGTTGTGCAAGTCCTGCAGAGTAGGATCTGCTACACAATAAGCAATTAAAGCTGTTTATTAAAACCACCGGGGTAACAAAGGAAGATCCTCGTCAGTTAACCTCAAACTGCTTCACTGACTGTCATGAGGTTGTCAACAAACAATGGGAGATGTAAAGAAGGATCAGGACTGCAGCGATCTGAACCTGCAGCTGAGCAACGCAAACAGATCCGGGCACACTTCACCTGTCAGCGCTGATTCTGCTGCTTCTTCAAATCCTCTCTCCTCCATGTCCTTTACCAAACTGCCTCTGCTGCTTCACTTTCTGTTTTGGTGATTACACAGAAACATATTTTAGAAACTGGATTAAGATTTTTATTTCTAGCAGTAGCGCTTGCTCTGCCCTCAGTCCTAAAATAGCTGTGTCAGAAAAATACTGGCTCTGAGCCAAAGGAAGTGAGGCAATGTAGCAACTCAAGTGAAGACTTGAAGACAATTCCTCATTGTTGCCCTTCGGCGCCACCCAAAGCACACAGATCAGGAGTGGGAATATAAACATCTGAATTTACATTCAGCCGACTCATAAATAGTTGCTGCTCCGCATACCAGAAGGTAACATTCACCTCTGCGGTTTCGTAACCCGTGTAGCTCAGTAAAACTTTCAAGGACTGACTCTCCCTGACTCTGAATGACAAAGCTGATTGGGAAACACAATCAACCCCCAATACTGCAGCTGATATGATTTAGGACACAAAGAAAGGAGTCAAAACGAGCTGAACCCTGTGAGTTCAGCTCTAAAAACACTCTGAACTCACTTGATCAAGTGCTTCGTTTTCAGTCCCCTGCTTATCCTGGAACAAAGTGAACTTACCGCATGATTAACTCTTGACGTCTTAAACATTGGGGCAGATTTCAGGGCTGTGAGCCTGAAAGGCTTTGGCTTTAATGTGATCTGGTTTTACGTGTGTCAGGCGTCATGAACAAAGATATTTTCCACTGAAAAGACTAAAGGCAGTTTAAAGAACACGGCCGATGACTGATACAAGATGAAACGTTCTGGATGGCGCTGGAAAGAAATACTGCAACATATCTCAAAATGCGAACTGGAAAGCTGAACTTCAAAGTTAGCGGGTGGGGTCTGACTTGCAATAACAGGTATTATTTAATGGGAGAGCTCACTGGGCATGCTCAGACCTAATGCGGTTTTCTGGCATGTTAGCTTAAATTACAGCAAACTGGTCCAGACTCAACAGCTATGTAACGGATTTCTGTCAGGTTCTGTCCAGGACATTCAATGGAGTCTCAACATGATTCTGTTCTGTGTTGCAATATCATTTTGAGCTCACAGTGTTGTGCAAAAGTTTTAAACCAGCACTAATTTATTTCTCCTTTGCAGCCATGCAACCAGACTGCCATCTTCTAAAGCAGCAGCAGAACAAGACTCTGGGCATTGTTAGCTTGCTCACCTCTTCCATGTCACATGCAGGATGAAGCCTGCAGTGGTTTTCCCATCCCAGGAGTGTTAGACAGTCATCAAGCATCACATTGCCCAGCCTCCCTTGGAAAGCTACTGCCAAGTTGTTGGACTGATTGTCAAACCTTTAATTCAGTTGGGGGATCAGTGTGACTTTGGCTTTGGCCTTTGACCCCTGGTCATGGGATTCTTTCTGGTGTCCTTTTCTGTGGAAGTTGCAAGAGTATTAAGGGATCTTTTAGAGTTTTCCAGTCATTTAAAACCCCAAATCAAGAGCGGTATCCAAATCTTGTAATATTAAACTTCTCCATAACTTTCTGCCTGTGTTCCTCTGTCTTCATTTGTTTTCTAATGTTCTCCAGCCAAACTCAAAGGCCTTAAGAAAACATCTGCATTCCTACTAAGATCGCATTTAGAGGTATAACAATAAATGGGGTGAATACAAATACATGCTACACTTTTCAGACTAAAGTTTGTGGTATTTATGTTCAGTGGGTCTACCCTTCTGTATGCTCTTTTGAACATGGTGGGTAATATAATGAAAATGTGAATAAAGCAGTCAAAGTTAACAAGTAAAAGTCCTAAAAAAAACTTAGAAAGATGCTGAGATGCAGAAAATAAAGATATTGACTTCTGCACTGAACTGATTTCAAATCTTCATCAGAATAAACTGATTATTGTCGTTAAGTCCTCAAATTGTAAATTTTGTGTTAATTTAACGTGTTAAAAACAAATTTAACCTTAAAAAATTGAAAGGAATATGAATTTTGTTAAATATGAGCCGCATTGTGAGCTGACTCGTTTAATTCTGAATCTTTTCTGATTAAT
>CAEFZX010015848.1:0-31392 GCA_903066825.1 Alfaro cultratus | reverse complement strand
CTCAACTTGAATACATTTTATTCAAGTTGAGAGAAAAAAACGATTGTCTCACGTGGTCTCGTGTGATATCCCGTGATTTCCTATGATCTCGCGTGAACTTGCGTGATATCCCGTGATCTCACTCGTGGATTTCAGCACTGGATCAGTCTGACTATAATGAATCATGTTATCTCAACATGATTCAATTTCATAAACGTGAAGTTGTTGAATATCTTGTTTATCCAACATGATTGTATCACGTTTTTGTCTGAAACATGAAATTATTTAGTTAAAAGTACATGATATTCTTTTGTTAATGTAATAACCCCCTTGGTTCCTTTTTTACAGTGTAGTTCTTACCCATTAAATCAGAATCGGCAGTTCAGACCTCGAAGGAAACCATAAATCGGTTTAGCAGAAGCTGCATCTCGAGCCATGATGCCTGTTAAACTTTACCAGGTTATAAGGACTGGAAAACTATTGGTTATGTAAAAACTGCAGCTCCAGGTGAATCTTTAAACACACTCAAAAACATTCTTACTGGGTTGTTGTTTATTTAGAAAACTGAAATGTAAGACTGTATGAAACATTTCTTATCGACATTCAAATTAAACATGTTTCATCCAACCAATAGCATGAGACTGTATTTAAAAGCATTAATAAATGTCATGTACGTCATTAAGGCATTAGTAAAATATAATTAATTTAAAGTCTGATGTGAATGACTCAACCAAGATGTTTTATTGATCTGTGAGTTAAGATCAATAAGAAGAAAAACTAAGCTCAGTTTTAAGCTCGAAGGTCAGAGAAATCACATTGATCGTGAGAAATCAATAACGTCTTGAGATCAATTCCCCTGAGAAAGGAGCTGGAGTCGATCCAGAGTGAAGCGAGAGGCTGAATAAAGAGTCAAGTAGTTAAGCAGCATCTGAAAACAAGCAGTTTATTTTTATATTTTCCAGATCTAAAGCAACCTACAAAAGTAAATGTAAAACATTACAGATGTCAGCAGTTTTCCAAATCTTATCTTGTCACTGTTTGTTTTGTTTTTTACACTTTACTGTCAAATTGTTAATATTTTATATATTTTTAGTATATATTGTTATTATTTCTGTCTTTATTGTGACGTGTGCTGCTTCCTTTCTTGGCCTGGTGATTCTTATGAAAGAAATTTCAATCTAAACAAATTTTTATCTGGTTAAGTAAAAATTAAAATAAAAAATGAGGATCTAGTGATAGTATGAGGTATTTCTGGAGATATTTAGGTACAAACTCATGCTGTAGCCACATAAATGCCTTTTATCACTGAAGAGAAACTAAAACAACAGTAAGAAAGTCTGTATCTGGGATTCGAACCAGTGTCACTTAACTTTTATAAATTATTTTACTAATAAGTAACAAGCTCATGATTTTATTTTATGTAGAACAAATTCTCATTTCGACCTGTTCACTTTCAATTAATCTCTTTGAGTTTCACCTTTTGAACTAAATGACTGATGTAAATATGTGAATATATTACATTTAGATAGTAACCAGTTTTAAATGAACGAATCTTTAAAATGTGGTTTTAAAACTCTGTTTATGTTTATCAAAGCTGCTGTTGTGACTTTATTTTAACTAGACAGACACCTGACATAAAGCTTCCACTTTCTAACAAGAAGTGGAGCTTTTTGGATTAAAAATGTGATCACACAAAGTAACAGTCAGCATTATGTGCTCAGAAAAAGGTCATGTGTCACTTCCTCCACATGTTCTCAGTTTTGTTTTTCAGTCAAAACTTCCTCTAATTTTTATATACATAAAATTCTAACTGTCCATTTAGCCTTTTTATTATTTCTCAGTGAAAAGATGATAAAAACAAAAACATTGTGGGGCATTTTTCACTTCATATTTATGATAAAGTTTAGTTTACATTAGCAGCTATGCTTCCTAAATATTATCTGGAGAGAAAAGAAGCTAAAATCAGTCATCTTTTCCATAATCTCTGCCGTGTAATTTGTCTGATATACCATCACAACTAATATTTGCAAACTGCAGCGTTGCACCTTTAGTATTTTGTCAACATTTATAAATAAGGCATGATGGGTAAAATATTATTAGCTGATACAGAAGAAACTCTGAGCCTCCATCTTAATAAATGTCATAGATGTAGATTATACAGCTTCATTTCAGATTATATCTAGTGCGTTTTATATAATTTATGTGAATGAAATCAGAATCAGTACTGGATGTGAGTCTTAAATTCACCTAAAATTAAGATCCTAAAAAAGCCTTAAATATATTTTTTAAATGTCTGTTGGCCTTTAATGTTATTCCCAGGTCTTAAATTTAGTCTTCATTGAACTATTTAATATCTACGACGGAGTTTTCAGGCCATATTAGGAGAAAATTAAAAGTATAAAATTATGAGAATAAAATCAAAATACAAGAAAACACAATATTAAGAGAATTAAGTCATGATAATATGAGAATAAAATCATGACAAGACTTTATTCTCATACCAAGTTTATTCTCGTAAAATGACTTTATTCTTGTAATTTTTGTCAGTATGTTATTCTTAATTCTGTTTTTATGCATACAGCTCTGGAAAAAATTAAGAGACCACTTAAAATAATCAGTTTCTCTGATTTTACTTTTTATAGGTATATGAGTAAAATGAACATTGTTCTCTTATTGTGAACTACTGACAACATGTCTCTGAAATTCCAAACAAATATGTTGTATTTATTTGCAGAAAATTAGAAATGGACATTTCTCAGAAAATGAGAAATTTCTTATTTTCATTATTATTTGCATTATTTGAGGTCTGTGGAGCTTTAAGACCTCAAATAATGCAAAGAAAACAAGTTTAAACAACAACACTAATGTTTTAACTCAGGAAGAGTTGAGAAATAAACATTTGGAGGAATAACCAGGAGGTTTTCAGTCGGGTTCAGTGCAGTGAGCTCTTAATCTTTTCCAGATTTGTATTTTATACTCGTATCTTTTTGTGGACCTGCAGGTGTTTTGCTGCCGTTACACCTGAATTTTCCCACTGGGTTTTGATGCCAAGAAATCCAACCAAACGTTTGGTTCCTCCCTGGTTTTATGACAATTGTGAATGAAAATTTTATTTTAGTTTCAGTAAATGTAGTGGATATGACCTGAAGATGCTTAGATACGGACGCCTTTCCACTTAAACACCCAACAACAAGGAGCCTTAAAAAGATAAACACCAGCAGTGACACAAGTTATGCTTTACATTTTTCTGCTACGCTGGTTTTCAATAATTATTCCCAATAAAGAAGAGGAACAGGAAATTTTATATCTTTATGCACAAGTAAAGAAGCTCATTTAAAGGTGACTTATTAATCTTTCTTGAACAGGTTAGGATATGAATATGAACTCTACTGAACATGTTCATTACATACTTTTTTGCACAATAATTATTAGATAATGTATTTCAGTTCAGCCTATTTTGAGCTGTTTTAGGGCGTCTTGTCACTTTAAATCCAAATCTCCCCCCAAATTAATGATTTCACATTTGAACCAAAATCATACAACTCTACATCTTTGAAAAGTATTAGTAGAGCCTCCTGCACAACCAACGAGATAGTAATTGCAGAAATCTTGAATTGAAGCCTCTATACAACTTACTTATAAATCTGACATTTATATAAGTTAAAATGTAATTAAAGGTATCTCAAGTGAAAATATATGTATCTTAATATGTGAAGTCAAAAATCAGTTTCAATTTTATGTTAAAATGGCCTGCCATACATGTCTGCTCCTCTCTTTGCTCTTCTCCCAGTCAATCTACTATTGAATCAAGGCCACTAGAGCCATTAAGAGCCTAAAATAAAACCTATTCTTAAATACGAGCGAGAGCAATAATGGATAAAGGTTGCTCACCTCTTGCTCAAAACTTGTTTACCTGGAAAATTTTGATCAAATTTGCATGAAAGTATCAACCTATTGGTTTATTCAGTTCTTTTAACTTAAATTTTAATTAATTTAGATGCATCTATATGTCATCTAATGTGCTTTTTAAATTGGTTTTCTTTCATTTTTATTTATTTATTTTTTTTGCTTATTTTCAGCTAAGACTGATGAAAATGTAGGAAAAGCTTCATTAAAAATAATTTGACTTTTTCATTTATCTTTAAAAATTAAGCTATTTCCAGGTTATCGATATAATAATCTATTAAACGTGTCATGTGGTGGCAGAATACACAACGATCTTCACCAGAGATGCATGAATAGAGATTTATGAAAGAAAATGGAGAGAGAAACACAATAATGCATTACATCACATCGAGTTGGGCCGGAAGAGGTAGCTGATTTCACTTTTCTTTTCAAGCATGATATAAATGCAGGTCTAATTGCATACAATGCCTCTTAGGATATAATTTTAGATAAATACACAATGTTTACAACTCTAAACATTATGCATTTACAAGAGCACCTGTACAAAAACATTTTTGCAAAGCCCACAGCAACACATCTAGATTTATCTGAACACATAAAGACATTCTTATTGCCACGTGGAATGCAGTAAAAAAAAGAAAAAGAAAAGAAAGAGAGAAAATGGGATTCTTATGTACATCTTCTCCAAGCCACGTTTAGCCAAGTATGGTGATGCATGTTAAAGTGGCTGTTTCCTATGATACAAAAGGCAGCACACAAAGAGAAACACTCAATAAGTTTGTTATTATACAATCAGCATTTTTAACATTTATAACTGGAAAAAATTATAATTAGTACGACATACAGTATTTGGATGATTTCTAGTGAAAGTCCAGGGCCTGAAACGACTAATGAAGAGAATCTAGGTGGTTTCTGAGTAGCTCTTAATGTCTCTGCTCTGGCGCTTTTACGTCTCCTGCTGCTTATGTGCATGTTTGTAGGTGGAAGGTGAAGTGTCTCGTGGCATGGCATTCGGATTAAGGGATTAAACTAAACAGAGAGAGAAAGTCGAAGGGAGGAAGAAGGAGAAGAACATGACAGGAGAAGCAGCAGAAGCTCAGTTGGAGTACATCTGGCCCTCTGGCGGCTGAGGAAGCTTCATGTTCTCCTTGCACATCATGAGGCGCCGCAGTTCCAGCAGCACCATGCGGATGCTGTAGGAGTTCTGCCACTTGGCCAGCGGGGTCACGGCGTGCATGTCGACCTGCGGAGAGCCAGACGTCAACGAGGTGAAGCTCCAGATCCAACACTGCGATACGCAATGATATCAGGGCTCAAAATGCAATAACACATCATTAGATTAAACTCCAGAACCCATTTTTAATTCTTTCTGCCACATATGTACACTGCAAAAACACAAAATCTCAAAGTATTCTTGGTCTTGTGCAAATATCTTAGTACACTTGAAATAAGACAAAACCAACTTATATGTAACTTTTCAGCAAAATATGTGAGCTTGTTTTAAGTCAGTTCCTTAAAATTGGTAAAAAATATGACAAGTTATTTTCCCCACACCATAAGTGAAATAATCTGCCAGTCGAACTAGAACTTTTTTTAACCAAAATTAAGGGATTATAGACTTAGAAAACACTCAAAACTTACCAGTCAAAACTCTAATTAGTTTTGACCAGAGCTTTTGACAGCTCTGGTCAAAACTAAGAGCCCACAAAAAAAAAGAAAAGAAAAATAATGTACAGTTACTCTTAAAATTCCCGATTACATTCTACTTTATGCTGGTCTATCACATAATATATTATAGTTTGTCGTTATAACATGTCAAAATGTACATCTTTTCAGTTTTTTTCCTACAAGCATAAAACTGAAACAGGAACCTCATCACTGCACAACAGACATGGGAAAAAGTCCCTTCTGGTTTTAAACAGCCACTCCTGAAGCAAATACTAAACAAATAATCAAAGATAATCACAGGAGATAACATTCAGTCATCATAGTTAGTAGCTTTGGGGATTTACATACCACGCCGTTGGACGTGTGCACGCCATTCAAGTTTATCTTGGTCACAAATCTGACAAATGGCGGAGAGTCCGGGTAGCCTGGCCCACATTCAACCTTCAGGTTGTACATCCTGTTTTCATAACTCGTCTGCGGACGGACAGACAGAGGTTAGTAGGCCGAGTCTGGAAACTGGAAAAGATCCAGCCTGTACCCATGTTTAATGTGTAAATACAAACATTTACCAAGTATATTTAGGGTACAATTAAAAACAGTGAACAACATGTAAACACAGCACAGTAACAATAAACAAAACTTCTTTAGAATCTGTCCAGTAGCTCTGCAACAATTACTGCAGTGATCGATTATTCTGATGATTAAACAGTTAATTTTTTTGCAGACTTTTCATTTTTACACTATATTATAAATACATTATAAAGCAAATAAAATCTTAAATTCCTTTTTTCAAATAAGAAAATGCATATTTATATCTTTTTTGTGCACCTTATTTAACCAATTTTTTTCTAGAAACTTTCTGAGATCAATCAGAAAGTTTTTTGAGTTTTTTGACAGAAATTTACTCCTTTTTTCCCTATTTACAATGGTAGTTCTTAAATGAAGACTGAACTAGATCCTGTTTTTATTACCGATGATTGATGAAATATTTGATCAGTTTTAATAAATTAAGGCCAAAATAAAACAAGCAGGATGCATTTCATTTAACAAAGAAAAAACTGCAAAAACCGTTTTGGATCTACAATCCTGTTCCTACAATAAAATCTGATAATTTAATGAAAATAGCTCATGTTTAGTTTAAAAAATAACATTTTTGGTGATTTTACTTATTAGAAATGATATTTGTTTGGCCTGTGATTACATCTGATGTGGTTTAAACTCAGAGATCTGAAGCCCCATGTTCAGCTCAAACCTTCCACCTTTCCTGTCATACACCACTGCATTAACCTTTAACCTCTGCTGCTTAACGGCTTACGAGGCCGTTAGGTGTTGAAACGGCGCCACTAACCCTCGGAGGGCCGAGGATCACGCCTCTCCACCGTGTCAGGGTCATGTCCTCGTCGTCCTCCAGGCCCCAGCTCACCGTTCCGTCTCCCACGCCCTTCTGACCCTCTTCCAGCTCCTCCAAAAGTCGGAAGTTGCGGGGAACTTTAACGCCTGTTTGTGAGAAGGAAAAAAAACAAAGGTGTAAATACGTCTCGTTAAACTGTCTGCTGGATTCAATTGTGTAACCAATCAAGTATTCTGACAATTAATCGATTAACCAGATTTTAAAAACTGGCACATTCTCCATATTTTTCATTTAAACCTTTTATACAGTATTACGAATACACTACAAGATGTAATACTATTCCTTTTATAAACAGAAAAATGAACATTTTATTCCCTAAAATGCAATGACATAACATTCCTTTAGTGAATCATTTGTAGCTCATCAACATGCGAAACGTTCAGCTCTTTCTGCTTGCCTGAACGTCAGTACAGTGATCTGTTGACTATTTTATGACTGATTAATAATTGAATAGCAAAAAGTGGCAAAAGGAGATTTTTTTTTTACCAAGTGAAGCTGAAACTGACCCTTCAGGATTTTATTAGAAGTGCTTTGACACTAATCTAGTGATTTGACTATTAAATAGGTGTTAAAGCACTTATGTGAATTAGATGTTTTTTTCTCATCAATAAATAAGAATTAAGGTGCAACACTTTAAGCTTCATCTGCTACATTTGGAGTCTCCACGTGGCCCTTTGATCATCTAAAATGATGAAATGTGGGCCTGTTTTTGTTCTGTGCCTTCCTGGTGAATTTGGCCTGCAACCACCGCTGTTGTTTTGATTTCCTGTGGTCCCTCCGCCGTGCAGCTGCTGCTGCATCACTTGGCCTCTGCAGTGAGACAGAGGCAGAGCTGCGCCCTCCAAACAAACACAGCCACGCTTCCAGCCGCTGCAGCCCACCGGTGTCTGCACAGCCCGGACCACCACAGCAGGTCCCGTCGCTGCTGACCGTAAACACGCCTGAACGCGGATGCACCAACACCAACAATCAGCTAGCGGACAAACCCCGGTCGGTGACGTCCGTTGTCAGCATCGGTTAATATTTCAATGTTGCAAATAAGTACGCGGAGGGGACGCGGTCACAGCAGGCGACGTTTGGTTTTAGAGGCTCACATTGCTGAGCTACATTATATGAACAATAAAGTCACTAATTTACAGTACAGAAATTCTTTCGCCAATCCTGCAAGATCGATTATTTAAACTTTAAATTTAGGTTAGCTTAGCTGGTGCCATAGCTTCCTATTCATTCTTTGGAGCTTTTACTTCGCGTTTATCTTTTCTAAAACACATTTCCACCTTATGCTACATAGCTAGTATCGATTCAAAAATCATTGCCTATGAAGATGTATACATTGGCGAATTAGAAGAGGCAATCTTTGGGTGATTAAAGACGGTTTTTCATCATTTACCTGATCCGGTGGCGACCGCCATCTTGTCGCTACGCAGCGGGAACGCGCACGTGTCCCGTGGTACGTGCACGTTGCAGCTGTTGCTTTTTCTTTGCTTCCTCCTAAAAATACAGTAGATGCCGCTGTTTGCTGCTCTGGAGGAAATTAAATAAAAACTCAGAGGCCATAATAAAAATTATCATCCTTGATCTTTTCAAGAAAAGATAAAGTCCATGCTTTATTCTGAAATACATCAAGTTAATTGATTATATATTCATATAATCAATATGAGTTGAATAAGAGCTGTGACAGATTAGTTAATGGTAAAAAAAAAAATAACAGAAAGGAACAACAGCTGCTGCTCTCCAGTGTTACACCAGCTGCTTTTTAATTATTAATAGGGCTGTTATTCGACTTCTAGGATGTACAGACAGTGTTACAACTAATGTTGTTTACAGGTCCCCCGTTTTAAAAATTCAACATTCTCTTAAATATAGTTTCCACCTCTTCATGGTTGATTTTTGACTTTAATTTAGATCAAATGCATCAAAATTAAGCCTGTGATCCAAATCTGGCCTGGAGTTCGTTTCTGTGGCCCTCCAGACTGCCAAGAGCCACAGAAATAGAACTTCAAAATAATAGTTGTGTAATTTTAATCAAATTAAGTGAGTTTTTGTTTGTACAAATTACTTGGATGCTAAATATTACATTTCTAGAGATTCTCATTGAATGCAGAGAAAGCTACAATATTCTAACAGTAGTTTTAGCTATTAATTTCTGCCACAACCGGCTCTTTGAGGACATTCATGCTTCATGATGTGACCTAAAATTAAATTGAGTTTCACAGCCCTGATTTACATTATGTGTTGCACCAAATGAAGTCTAAAATTCAGCTTCTCAGAAAATTGGAGCAAGTTAATTTCATAGTAAGTAGACTTTAAAAAAAATAAAAACTAGAGCTCATGCATTTATTAAACAGAGCTTATAAAATGATTTTTTAAAAGAAAGTTCTTGTTTTTATTGCTGAGAGTAGATTAAAAGCTTAAAAAAGTAAAAAATAAATTTAAAAAAAATTGCTAAAAAGTTAGGAAACTCCACTGAGAAAAAAATGCCACTTTGCTTCATTAAAAATATTGCATGTTTATTTTATTGCTGAATAGATACAGCGATAATTTGCATTTTAATTTGGAAAAACAGGATGGCTTTTCAACTGTGACTCTGGCCAATTTTGCAGAAAAATTGGATGCCACTGAATTAGATGGTGAATTTTATTGATATTCTAATACTTTTAGATGTATGGTTAAAGTATCCAACATCTTCAAGGCAAAGAACACATACAAAAAAGTTGGTGTTTGTTAGTTTATTTATAAATACAGGTTAATATATACATTATAAGCCTCCCATAAGGGAGACAACAAAAAGGCATCAAGGCATTATTCTGATATCTAAGCTTCATCTCCATCCGACCAACACCGACATCCATGTGGGTCCCAACTCAGAGAGAAAGTGAGTCATATGACAGGCAAAATAAAGTCACTCAGACCATTTTCTCCAACAATGGCGGCAACATTTACTGTAAGTCCTTAAGGGAAAAATAAGGCAATTAATTTTAAAAACCTAGGAGTCATTATGACTAGTTCATTAACTTCCAGAAATCAAGGTTTTATCGTCTTTATATGGTGTGTAAATACACTTCTGATTCACTTCTGATCGTTCAGTCCTCTAAAACAGAAAAGAAAACTAATTATACCTTCATAACAAACAGACAGAAGATATTTGTATTGATCCACTGTCACAAAACAACCAGGAATGCGCAAGTCAACAAAATCTGTCTGAACTTAAAGATCAATTAGTTTTAATATTTCAAATGATATCTTTAACTCTCCTAATGGAGTGGTTATTTTTCCCCTCACAAGAAAATCCCACTAAAGTATTTAAATGGCTCTAACTACAATCCTGAGAGCACTTGGAGAGAACATTTTTGCGCAATAAATCGATAATAAAAGCACCTAAAGCCAAGAGAGAATGCGGTTTGGGTTCCCGTTCAGCTCACCACAAATCCTCAGTTCAAAGTTCTCCGTCATGCGAGTTTTTATTACCAATGAATGCGTCTCTTTAAGCCTTTTCTATCAATAACCAATAGTCATTACCCTATATCTCACGGATTTACAAGAAGCACAAAACATCCTTAAAACTGCACTGCAAAACCACAAAATCTTACCAAGTATTTTTGGTCTAGTTTCTGGTGCAACTATCTTAATACGCTTGAAATCAAAATTTTTGCTCAGTGATGAAGTCAGTAACTAATCTTATATTTAGCAGAGCCTGTTTAAGTGACTTGGTGGCAGAAAGTTCATGAGGTTTGATTTTAGTATTTTGTTTTTTTAAGTTTTCTTCTGGTGATCCGGACAGTACCGTCCTGTTTCGTACTGCCGGGAAGCCCGATGAGTTCTGGAGGACGGGTGTAAAGCGACCGTCTGGAACCCGATCTCACAAAATGATGACAGCTGCTCTGGGTAGGCCTGTCGCAATAAATCAATTAATCGCATGATAAATTAAAACAAGCTCATTTCTCTTTTCTCTGTACCAAAAACTGGATATCTGGTGTTTTTGTCCAAACTGTTTTTTTGAAGGACAGTTTTGTTTACGGAGAGACTTTGTAATTTATTTTATTTGATGTTTCTTATTTTGGATATTCAAAATGTCCCCCAGCTCCAGTGTTAAATGTTCAATAGAATTTAAGGTGTATTGATCTTTGAGGATGTATTCTTGCATTACTTCAACATGGTCTCAAAACAACAATATTATCGTTTATCGCAATAACTTCTGGGACAATTTATTGTCCAGTAAAAGTTGTTATTGTAACAGGCCTGTCTCTGGAGAATCAGATTTACTTTTGATAAAGTAAAGTCTGCTTTGTGAGCACTAAGAAAAGTCGTATTTTTGAGAACTTGGCCGTTCATTTATCCATGAATTTAATAATCTCAGGTCCAGGAGAAGATATTTCTTAACAGGTGTGTTGGGTCGTTAATGAAGGAGTCGTTCCGTCTCCAGTTGTTCCTGACATGCGGCGGGTTGCATCCTAATCAAACGTTCTTCTGAAGCGGTGATCACGTTGTTGACAAAATGAAAGAGGTTTGCAGTGAGTAGCTTTGTCCCATATTTATTAAGACATCGTCTGCCTCGTCCAAAGAGATGACAACGGTCTCAGAATATCCTGTGGTTGTCAATGAAGGTCACCGAGCCGGCAGAACGAGCTTTTAGCAGCCATTTGTTTATCATGAGCAATCTGGAGTGTTTCAAATCCCCCCATCGAGCTGATGGGATGGGACCACCGAGAAACGACTCCAGTTTCCAATGGTGTTCAGAAGAATGGTAAAGACTTTTGTTTGTCCAGATCATTAACGGTTAGAGAGAGTATTTTACTGTCTTTGGGGAACAAGTATTTTCATTCTCTTATTATTGGAAAAATGACCAAATCCGTTTATTGATCATCTCTGACAATAAGCAATTTTGGCATATATTGAGTTTTCTTGGTGTTCACTTTGGGGGCTGAATGTGTTTGCCTTGCCTTACAGCTCTTGTTGGTGTTTGAGGTTTAAGCAAACTCTCTGTTTGTTTTGAAGAAGAGTTGCTTTATTTCCAGTCCAGCCGCTGAATCTTCATTTCTACTGACTGAAGTCTTTGTGCAACACTGAGCTGGTCATTGTTTTGAGTTATTCGTTGAGCTGAACCAGGGTTGTTCTTGGTATTCCTCTCCAGAGCATGAATATTTATTTCTACACACTGAAGTCTGTGTGTAATATTTCTGATGTCTCCTTTGTCGGCCAGAGACATTTTGCTCTGGTTCAGCTTAAAAGTGGAAAAAAAATAAAGCAAAAAAAAATAAAAATCCCACAGTCCTTAGATTTGAAGTAATCCAGTAAAGACGTCGATAATGTAAGTGTAACTATTAAAACTGGGTGTATAAAGTAACTTTAACAGGCAAAGCTATCAATAAGGAAGTGAGAGAGCAGCTGTCAGTTTCAGACTTATTTAGATTATTTAGTAGCTCACTGGTTCTGCCGCTGTAACAGATTCATCCATTTATTGAACTACTAATAAATATGGCTGTTTTTTAGAAATAAAGATAGGAATTTCATAATTCTTGACAAAAAAAAACAACAAAAAACATACTTGTGCCTCACTTTGTTTCCACTTATCCTATAAAACTATCAAAAAGTGTGCAAACCCAAATGTGCAAGTAGAGAGTAAATGTAACAGTTACTTGAAATTCGATCACAAGCTATCAACAATGTTAACGCCTCCAGAGAGATCCTACATAACTGACTGATTCTAGGATGTTCATATCAAATTCGATTCTTTAGAGCTTCTTCATTCAACAGAAAATAAAGCAGTGATGAGTAAAAATGTGAATTCAAGCTCTCCTGATCGAGTGTGTGATCATTCTCCAAAGCGCTGGTTCAGATCAGAGTAATAGTCTCACCTCCTTTGGAAAGTGATACATTATTTGCAAAAACCTTTAAAAAAATGATGACCTGTGTTAGAAATAAAAAGCTTATAACATATTGCAGTTTAGATAATGTATCCGTGTAGAAAAGCTATGAAATAAAATCCCAGAAACAGAGCCCTCGCTTGGTGAAAGAGGAAAAAAAAAATGTGCAAGACTTAAAGCTATGGCATCAGAAACGGTTAGCCGTTCATCCTGTGAACTGCAGTTTTTAAGTGAGGCAAGAAAACACGACGAGAAGCCTGGGCAGAGCCAAAGGTTGCTGAGGTAGGATGCAGTTAGCCATCAGAGTTATTTCACTTTCTTAGCCCATTTTAAGTCGTCTGCTCTGGGTTTCTCTCCCGTCACGCCCTGGATGAGATCCTCCAAGGTCCTCCAGAAACCGAGCCTCTCCAGAGGATAGTTTAACCAACCTGGACAGAGGAGAGACGGAGAGAAAATCAACTTCACCGGAAAAAAAATAAATAAATTTTAGTGCTCCACCAGAATAAAATCTAACGATTATCATGCAAATATTATGTTCACTACATCCATGAATTCTTCATAGCTCTACAAAAAAATGCTTATAACTTCCTATTTTTAATAGTTCAAACAGCAAATATACCTCAATAAATAGGCCTCACAATAAATCCGGAATACATGTATTGAGAAAGACACATGATCAATATCAATAGATAATACCCCTGATAGATTATTCACTAATTTCAGGGTAAGCAAAACTGGTGGTATCAAGTAACTGACTCTCTTTGGATACCTAGCAACAATGTGTCGAGTAACTTGTGGTTACCTAGCAACGACCTGTTCAGTAACTTGCACAGCAGCAGTTTTAGGTTTTTGCCACTTTGCCTCCAAACTGCTTTAAATTTCAATGCAATTGATCACATTCTCTTTTTTTTTCTAGTAATTTTTTTTTAAAAGCTGGAACCTTTGTGTCGTGTTTCTGGTACGCCTGCAAATCTTACGCACAAGCAGCAAGCACTAATGGACGACAAAGGAGTTCATTTGGCCCCCTAAGGGTTAATTTTAAAAACAATCTGGTGGTAAAACAAAAAGGCCTTTTGAATTTGAGATTGCTCATTTTCTCAATATATTGTTTGCAATTAAAATGTAATTGTGATTGATTACAGACCCTGAATTTAACTCAATTAAAATTTTTAATTGTGTCACGACACTAAAAAATTGGAGTCTCAACATTTTTATAAAGATTACCATGTATGAATATGTACTTTCTTTTAACTTTATGAAATTAACTGCATAACAAACTTCAGTTCTCACCAAACCAAGAAATATTCAGGACTTTTAAACCCTCTTGTATCCACTTTTACACCAGCAACACTGAACTGACTCTGATCTCCAGTTTTCAAAGACATTGAAAAGTTATCAAAATATAAATTTTCCCCATCCTGCATGTGGCAGATGGTAGGTTTCACTACATTTAAATATGTCTGTAACAAATAGAAAACAATAAAAGATAAGATTTTGAAGGGATTTGAACACCAGGGAATGAAAAAAGGAAATAAGATTTCAAAGGTGAATTAATAAAAAACATTCTGAATGGAGGCCAATGATACAGAATCAGGCATTTTGCTTCAAAAGAATATATGGAAAACTTGAAGAAATAAAGGGAAAATTTAATCCTAAATACACACTTTGACCAAATTGTGTATTTTTCACAGTTATAGTAATAAAAAGTTTTAAATAGGCCTGTCATAATAAGTTTCTGGGACAATAAGTTGTCCCAGAAATGATTGCTACAAATAATAATGTTGTGTTCTTGAGACTATTTTTAAGTAATACAATTATAAATGGCATAATTATGCAAGATTAAATTTTCTTTAAGTTTGTAAAGAACACTAAACACTGAAACTGGAAGATATTTTAAATAACCAAAATAAAACAACCAAAAACAATAAAAAAAAATGTCAACAAAAACCACATGACTGAAAACATAAGTGACATGTATTATGAAGTCTTCTACCCTTTAAGAAATATTAAATCAGAATTGAAATGATTCATTTCATTTTAATTTATTATGTGATTAACTGATTTGTTCATTACAGGCTTCGTTCTGGGGCGGCAGAGACGAACCTGTGGTGATGCAGAAATACGTCTCATGAGGGGAGACGTGATGGACGCGGTGGTGCTTGCGAGGAAGGATGATGTGGCAGTCCTGCAGGAACACCACCCAGCGAGGAAGGCCAAAGTACGTGTGCGACCACTTGTGGATCTGGTTGGTGAGCGTCACAAAGATGGCCAGCGCGTACAAGTAGCAGTACCACGGGTAGATGTGGTAAATCTCCGCTGCAGTCACAGAAAAACCGAGACGATTCATGTTTACCGTCCGTCTGCGCTAATATTTTCAGACAAAATGTCATTTTTGTTGGTAGAAACACTCACCGGGGGACAGCATGAGAAAGTTGAAGGCCATGTTTGCAAGAGGGACGATGGTCAGCATGCAGTTGTCACCGTTTGTCTCGATGAAGTCGTGACGGGTGATGGCTGTGGGGTCGATGTGGTGCTCTCTGAACGGGCGAATAAACGCCTTCAGGAGGGAAAATATCCGGGTACTTAGTGAAAAACTCAACTCAAATCTTACCAAGCAGTTTCTACTGCAAAAATCTTAGTACGCTTGAAGTAAGAAAACTAACTTATAGGTAACTTTCCAGAGCTTGTTTAAGTCAATAATTTCTTAATATTGTTTTTTTTAAAAGTACTAGTTCCTCTGGCAGATTATTTCACTTATAACATGAGGGAAACATCTTGTTGTAACTAGTACCGTTTAAAAAACAATATTATGGATTTATTGACATAAGAAAATCTCAAATCATGCTGAAGAGTTCCTTGTAAGTTTAGTCTTATTTCAATACATTTATTCCAGAACTTACACCAAAAATACTTAAAAAGATTTGGTGTTTTTGATTGTCCTACAAAAACATTTTTCCCGTGTTATAGGTGGAATAATCTGACAATAGAACTAGAACTATTTATAATAAATATTATCACGTTATTGACAAGCTCCTATATCTTGCTGAAAAGTTAGCCACATATTTACAGACAAAAGTATTTTGTTTCTTATTTTTTTATTAAATGCAAACATTTTTGGCTCCTTTACTCATCCAAGAATGCTTTTCTTTAAGAAAAGTGTCCTTTTTTTGAGTCTGTATACACCAGTTAACGATTAATCTATTACTAAATTAGTTGACAATTATTTCAATAATCGATTAATTGTTTTAGCTCTGGTGGAAACCCTGAGGTCCTACCTTTCCAAAGATGGGTAGATCCACTGATCCCCATGTGTCGGCCCCCCAGTGTACGAGTCCCGACGCGAAGTCAGCGGTGAGTATTCCTGCCACTGAGGAAGAAGTTATGATCAGAAAAAGAAACTAATAAAAACATCCACACCTCGTGTAATTCTGGATTCAGAGCTTACCGATGCCCAGCTGTAAGTACCACACGTGTCCCAGATGGAAATTGGCAAGAAGGTGAATTAAGTTGAAGGCCATGAGAGAGAAGCAGAGGATGACGCTGATCCATTCTTGACATCTTTTGCCTGCCAGGAAATACAGAAACAAAATCAACTTCAACTTCAACTTTATTGTCAAAATGGACAAAATGAAGAAAGAGCTAAATGTTCCTGATTAGATTAACAGTCCAAACGAGTTTCCAGTTCATTTCTGATTCACTGACAACATGTTCTCCAAAAATAAAACTTTCAAAGGTTAAACTTATCAGATTCCTGCTTAAAGTGGCAACAACACATTTTATTTTATTTCACTGGAATTTATGTGATAAGAACTTGTTTCTTTTAAAAAAAAAATCCATTCACATTTGCAAAACAACTTAAGATCATTTAGATTGAATACTGAGCAGTTTTCAAGACCTGGCACAAATTCTCAATCAGAATTAGGTCTGGACTTCAACTAGGCCGTTTCAAAACACTTCAGGTCTGTTTTGCACATAGACCTGCCACAATGACGCATTTTGTTGGACAATAAATTGTCCCAGAATTTATTGCGATAAACAATAATTTTGTTGTTTTGAGAGCAATTTAAATATCCAAAATAAGTAAAACAGAAAACATAAAATAAACTATGAAGTCTCTGTATACAAATTTGTCCTTCAAGAAAAATAAATAAAATAAACAAATAAATGGTCTAGTTGGGACCAAAGAACCAGACTGAAGATTTTTCATCTAGTTTTTGGTGGAAAGAGAAAACAATAAATCATGAAAATTGAAATTATTGAGCTTGATTTAATTTATCATGCGATTTATTGCTTTTTGCGATATGTCTGCATACAATTAAATAAACGTAATTTGATTTAAGCTGAATATGTTTAAAGGTTTCTCCACCCTTGTCCTGCATGTGTCTCCCATCTTACTGCACATCTGAAATGAGAGGCTGATGAACAGAAATCCAATCATTTGGTGTTCTGGAGGCGAAACGCATCGAAACCATGAAGGACGGCAACACTGATCTAAACCAGTCCACTATGTATCTGGTTGTATGTTTAGTCTTGAGGCTCTTAAAGGGTAGATATGTAAAACAAAATTGTAACATTTTTAGCTTTTCCTCATAATTTTATTCCTTTATCAAAAACATACCTGGAGTTTTGCATGTTAGAGAAATCTTTTTAATCACCCGTGGCAACATTCAACTGTGCAAAATGCTTGCTTTCACCAAGCGCCGCCTTTTTACACAAAGCTGGAGTTTCCAAGCTGAGCTACCGCCTCACATAGCAAGCCTTCCCCACTCGGCTCCTCCAGACTAGCAGCAGCAATTAGCAAACACCTGGGGGAGCCGAGAGTCTGCTGACCTCAAACAAACTATTTCTCAACCCAACGCTCCTAAGAAAGTTTGTAAACAGCTTAATGGAGTAGCTAAAGGTTGTGTCAGAAAGAGCTGGAGCTTCTTAAAGAGACAGAGGCCCAATTTCAAGGCATTAAATTGGGATTTCTTTTAAGTTATTTTTGATATACAAACTATTTATAAATGATGGCAACATAGGTACCTGGAAAATACATAATGCTGCCCTTTAGCAAGAGTTTCTACAAGGATCTAGATAGACCCAGTGTCATCCCCCTCTCTAAAATTCCCACCATGGTTATTTGTCTCTTATTTGTCCCATAAAATCAACATTTATATAGTGTAAAGCTAATATATGCTCTGTCAACAAACCGTTCCCTAATCTACCTCTGCATTAAGCTTCACTTTTGAAGGCAACTGGCTGAGATGGATTTCATTTAGGGGCTTCAGAGTAAGGAAGGCTGAATACAAATTATTTTGTAGGTCTATGATATAATAACCAGATAAAATACACTCGAGTTTCTGGTCGTGACAAGACAAATCAAGAAGATCAAGGGATGAGAAAACCCTAACCTATTTACAATATAAATAAAATTATCTTAAAAAGGACACAGGAAGGAAAAGGTCTATTTACAGCACACAACCAAATTAGTCATATGCTGGCTGCTCTGAACAGAGCACGAACCATGGCATTTGTCTAAAGGGTGTGGAGGATTTACTTTGTGAATCAAGTCCAACCTGTACTGAAATGAGAGGAATACTGACATAGTTAAGAGCTTGATGTTTTTAGGTCACCGTCTGCACGTCAACCCAGTTGGAGGAAAGATTCCCATAACCTCTGGAAATGTCAACGCTGCACACAAACTCCACACAAATGTAACCAGTCTCACATGATTCCTATTGTGTAACAAAAGCATTGTAACAAAACACAGGCAAGAGCAACCCGGTCATCAAAGGCATTTCTGTTGTCGCTCGCACAGTAATTTGTTAGATTTTAATCGGAGTTTGTTTGTTGGTGACTAGGTAGCCGCTGTTATATATCACACCCTCTTCTTCTTCAACACTCAAGCTGGCAGCACCGAACCCACAAACGACGCTATTGCACAGAGGATCGACTCACCTGGCGAGTACAGACTGGCCAGTTCTTGGGCACCGGCGTGCTGTGAGCCCCATCTGACCGCGCCCCGACCCGGACCCTGCGGCTGAGCGGTCTCCGCTGCCGCTCCACACCCGCTCTTGGTGACCATACTCGCCATTTCTTTCCTCTGTGGGCCCGGCCCCTTTCGGTCCTTCCACTCACAGCACCGGGAACCAAAGGAATCACGAACGTCTCACCCGACGGATATGGCAATGTTTTCAGCCAATCAGACACAAATCGATGAGCGCAAGAGCCAATGGCAGCGCGAGAAAATGTTTCCATAGTTGGAGAGCAACCAATAGGAAGACAGATTGCGAGTATTTCATTTCCTGGCCCCGCCCGTGCTGTTTCCTCAGATGTAGATGTGAAACTCACCAGAAGATGGCGCTGTGAGCGTATGGCACGTTTCAAACGGACGGAACTGGTGTTGTGGCGACTTTCGTTACCCCTCGTATTTGTCGTTCCAGCAGCATTTTAAAAAATGCCAGCTGTTTTTCATCGAATTAATTTGAATGTAAAAGCAAAATAACACAAAATTAGATGGAGTTAAGTATATTGTTGGATGCAAGCCGCCGTTTAAAACTTAAGAAGAAGTTAAGTTTTATTTTCTCAAAGAAGCAAGAGTCACAATTTTTCATCTTTATAGCTCAGGTTGGTGAAATAAATGCAATATTTATGCTCCATCTATGTATTGCCTCGGCAAATAAGACAAAACTAGCTTACAGGTAACTTTTCAGCAACATATTGGAGGGTTTTAAAAGTCAATTATTCTTTAATATTGATTTTAAAAAGTACTAGTTCTACTGGCAGATTATTCCACTTATAATATGGGGAAATATCTTGTTATAAGTGAAATAATATGCCAGTGGAAGTAGTACTTTTAACAATATTCAGAAATTACTTAAAACAGGCTCCTATATCTTGCTGAAGTTACTTGTAAGTTAGTTTCGTCTTAATTTAAGTGTATTAAGATATTTGCACCTGAAAATATACAAAACTACTTGGTAAAATTTAGTGTTTTTTACAGTGTATAAATGCTATTGTAGAATTTATTGGGTTTACTTGAAAAGCACAAATTACACAAACAATTAAATTGGAAAAAAATATATAAAAACTTTGCAAATATATGACAACTACTGATTAGATAACCTAATAAAATAAACATTTGCTTTTAGAGTGGAGGTGTAGTAAAAAATTATGTTTCCAGTTCTTATTTTTAAAGGAACAAACACATGGCGGGTTTTCAGTGGCTCTTACTGAGGTGCATTTAAACCGGGTTTCTTCAACTCTAGGCCTCGGCGGCCGATGTTCTGCAACTTTTAGATGTGACCCTAGTTCAACATGAATCAAATAGCTAAATTATTCTCGCTCTCGGTTTGCAGTAAAGTTCTCCAGACTCCTGCTAATGATCTAATCATTTGACTCAGGTGTCCTGAAGCAGAAACATGTCTAAAAGTTGCAGAACATCAGACCTTCAGGCCTGAATTTGGAAACATTCAATGACCAGATTTCTGATGACCTGAAGGATCTGAATACTCTGAGAAGCATTCACACTCAAGACCATTTATTCCTGTATAGACAAACAAGATTTTGAAATCTATCCTTTTACAAACAGGAGAGATTTAAGGATCTCTGGGATGTGACACAATTTTCTCTTTTTGGTCAGGACTCTGCAGCTGCCCCAGTGATTTTTTAATTTTTGATTTTTATTGCAACACTGCAATAATCAGAGCCACACAACATATCAGATCACATCATCGTCCCGTAATGCACAGTGGCACGGTTGCTTGCTCTGTAGCAAGAAGATTCTGGGTTCACATCTAAATATTTGGTAGTCTGTTGTGTTTTTGGCGCTATACCTGCAAATTCTGCATGTCAATAAGAGATTTGTTTTATTTGACAGACTTTCACTGCCGTCTTTTATGTGTATTTTAAGCCGCCAAGTTGCTAAAGTTCACCAAGACTAGTGAGTAAATAGAAAAAATTGAAGAGAAAATCAAAATGTATCTGCATCTTAATGTGGTGCAACATTATTTCAGCTGCATGTTCTACTAATATTGTGCAGCCCTACTTTTCTTTTCATTTGAGTATCATTTTTTAAAATTACACTAATTATCTTTCTGTTTTTTCTAAGTAGAACTGGAGAAAAAAGAACAGGATGAAGAGAATATCAGATGAACCAAATGACATCAGGAATGGTGAGTAATTTCCACAAATCAAATACACACAGAAACCACATCTGCAGACTGAAAAGTCTGATTTTACAAAAGTTTAATACTGTAAAATTTTATTTATCACACTTTAAAATAACTTTAAAATGATGCAACTGTTTTATGAGAACCCAAAGGTTTTTCAGCCTTTAAAAATAAAAAGCTAAAAAATTCTTCAAGAGTCAAAACAAACCGTCTGTTTAGTAAACTCTTCTTTTTTCTTGTTGCAGCCATGTTTGTGGGTCATGACTAATAAATAACAATGTTTACATAAACGTTTCTGAGGATACGAATGAGTCACTGAGATGCTATTTCTGTTCTTCTATTTTTACCAGTTTACTGTAAATGCTGCAATACTTCCTGCAGCTGTAGATGAATTTAATTAGAAACAGAAAAGCCTCAAAATGAAACTGATCCATCATGAGGGCAGTAGTGATTACAATGTCCATCTGTTAGGCAGAAACATTAGTTAAAATGAAGAGTTTACCTTTTCAGCAATTAGATCCTACAGAAACTTTTATGTTATCAGAAATGGTGACTGAATGTTAGTAACAACTGGGAGTTGACATTTTTTGTCTTAGTGACAATCACACTCGGAACAGATTCGGAAGTAAACAAGATAAAAACATATTTATTTTCTCAGTAAAAACATCAAGGGAGAGTAACAATGGTTTGTGTAAATTAAAGTCCGTTTTTGTTCATAAAAACAGGGATTTCTACAGCTGTGAACAAAAACGTATCCTGTAGTTTAGGAAAAGACAGTTTTACATCAGACCACAAGGGGGCAGCATTTAGCTCTGTCTATTTAGCTCAAACAATAAAAGGAATTTGTTTCTTTGCATTTAATGTGTTTTTAATATTGTGCAAAAAAATTGAAGTGGTTAAATAAAAAAATCCTCAGAGTGCAGCATTTTGTTTCATTATCATAATTAAAATAATCAATAGTAAAACTAATTACTAAAATAATTGTAAGTTGCAGCCCTACAAACGTCCCTACTGGGAAACTTAAATGTGGCAGAAGAGTAGTTATTAGCACTTATTGTTTAATTTCGAGCTATGTAAAAGAAAAAATGCACTTTAATAAATAAAAAAGAAACAAACAAAGACAATATTCACTTATATATCAATATATAAAGTAACATAGAGTCAGTACAAGACATTGTTTCAGTCATCCAGGTCATGTTTTATATAATAATACTGTATTTAGACATAAACAAGAATACATTTAATCTTTTATTGTTTATATTTATATTACACTTTTTTATTATTACTTATTTATTTTATTATTATTGAAGTTTTGCAACATTTCTTTCAATATGTACAATGACAATAAAATCTGTCTCTGTGTGTATTTAGCTCAAATAAAAGTGGGACAGACTTATTTACTCCCAGCCAATATTCATATATATAGTGTGATTGTCACTGTAATTTAATATTTATTAATTTTTGTTACATATTTAGGCCTGTAACGATATTAAATTATTGGACAATAAATTGTCCCAGAAGTTATTGCGATAATCGATAATATTGTTGTTTTGAGACCATTCTTGACTAATATAATGGTAATGGAAAGAACATATAATCAAAGATCAATAAATAAAAACAATAAATCATTCAAATGTAAAATATTGAGCTCATTTTAATTTATCATGTGATTAATTGATTTATATTGTGATACATGTACATGTGTTTTTCATGATACATTTTCTTAATACTACTGACATCACTCGTAACGTCACTAACAAATCAATATTTAAATCATATAATATACATAATTTATTGATTATATGTGTGCATGCATTTCAATTATGAGTAAAATTATATGTCCTAATTCTATTATGTATCGGTGGAAACGGTAATCATAATTAATTTGAGGTTGAAAAAGACTTTAAATGGGAGCAGAACTTCACTTGAAATGAAAACATCAGTGTCTGTTTGTGAGACGTTCTGTAACCGACTGGTAACACGCCACAGAGACCTTTGGGTTCGCTCTGAATTGTGTTAGACCTAAACCAGACCGTCTGAATCTGAGTCTCCCATCACACCCACTCTGACCTTTATACAGATTTAGAGATTTATCATCTTGTGCATGACCCCTGACCCCCAATCAAGATCAAATTCTTCCACTCGCTGCAGATCAAAAACAGCGAGTGGAAGTTGTGGGGAGCGAGCCGTGTGTAGATGGTGTCACCGTCCCGACCTCATTACGTCTGAACAGAAATGGTAAACACCTTGTCACTAGAAAGGGATTTTTTTTTTCCGTCACTGTTTTTTTGTTGTTGTTGTTTGGGTCTTGATTGGCCTGCAGGGGGCGTGAGAGGACGCGTTGTTGAGAATGAGGCGCTTACAGCCAGACAAAATGAGGTAGTTGGTGCTGCTCTTATGATTTCAGTTATGCATTTCAGTTTCATTTTAGAATAAATCAGTTAAATGTTTTAACATGTTTCTCCAATTTTTTTATTTTATTTTTTTGGTGCTGTGACTTTGCCGCTTGACCCAAATGAGGCTGGAAACCACAGAGCATGCAGGAAACCTAGCTGTGGTTTTGGACTCAGAGCTTAAATTTTTACTTCCACAAATTACATTTTAATACTAAACGAGCAAATTAAAAAGTCGAAGAAAGAACGGCAATATCCACACCGATGGATATTCTATTACTCCATGCATGCATTAAGAGAGAAAAATACAGTTCATGCTTCTTTTTTTAATCCCTTAAATGTTACAAACAACCAACAAACATATTTTTTTGGTGTAAAATTGTTGTGTAGAACCTGCACCATCATGGGGAAGAGCGATGAATTAACAGTTTAGCAGCTATTGTGGTGGCTTACACTGCAAAAACAAAGTCTTACCAAGTATTTCTGGTCCACTTTCTAATGCAAATATCACAGTACTATTGAAATAAGATAAAACTGACTTACAGATAACCTTTCAGCATGATATAGGAGCTTATTTTAAGTCAATAATTCCTTAGTTTTGATGAAAAAGTACTAGTTGTACTGGCAGATTATTTGACTTACAACAAGACATTTTTCCCATGTTACAAGTGGATTAATTGTACATTGGAACTAACACTTTGGAACTAACACTTTTTATCAATATTAAGGAGTTGTTTACTTAAAAGACACTGAAAAGTTACCTGTAAGTCGGTCTTGTTTTATTTCAAATGTGCTACGATATTGGCACAAGAACAAAAATACTTGGTAAGATTTTGTGTTTTTGCAGTGTAAGCCAGAAACTGACTGTTCAGAGTTCTGCATCCAAAACATAAGGTTTAGTGGAAGAAAAAACTGCATGCAACAGAGGCAGCTGTGAAGAAACTCTAAACACCAGATCCAAAAACACAGATGAGCTGGAGGCTGAAGCAGAGAATGCGACTGCCTGCTTTATCATTATCGCATTAATTCATATAAAACTAGCCTAACCCGGTATTATGCACATACTTTTTGCAGTACATGGACATACAGTATGTTTATGTCGTCTTACATTTCTGTATTAAAAATCTGTGACTTTGAGTAAACGCAGTGGATCAATAGCAGCACAGGATTTTCTACACTGCAAAATAAAAATAGCCACATCTTCTGAATGTTATTTTTAAAATATATGCTAAAACTGTAAAGCATATAACATATACATACAAATAAGCGATTCAGTACTTTGAGAACAACAAGCAATGGCCTATAAACAGTTTGGTACATATTAGTTACATTTACTTGAGTAACTTTTGTGAAAACATTCACTTTTAAGAGTATTTTTACTACAATGTACTTTTTACTTTTTGAGTAATTTTACTATGAAGTGTCTCTACTGTTAGATTTCTGGATAATCTTCCCTCGTGATTAACTTCAGTGAATTAATAAAAGTTTGTTCACCAGATATACAGCAGTATTTTTTGTTAAAGCTTCATTATATTGATAAAAATTGACTCGAAAAAAACTTTAGTTGTCTGATTTTGTTATTTAATATGCCCAAATTTACACTTTACTTTATATTTCAGTCCGTCTGCTTATTGTTTTTTGAAATATTAAATGCTTGTTTTGAACAGTTACTCAGTACTCTAGCTGCCTTTTCATCAAATAACTTTTACTCTTGAGTATTTTCTGGCTACTTTTTAGTTTTACTTGAATAAAAATATGTGAAAATAGTGCTACTCTTACTTGTGTACATTTTTTTGATAATTTATAAACCTCTGATAAGGCATTTAGGGCTGACTTCTTATAACACACATTTTTTTCTGATACACTTAAGAATTAACAGAAATATACCACAATGTGTGTAAAATAGGAGTTTCACTTTCTGAATTACCACTTTGGTCATATTCTAAATCATTTCGATGCACAAACGTGTGTTTTTACAGTGTTCCGGTGCAAGTGAGGCTAATTTATTATGTTCGGGAAATAACCTGAAGAAGTGGTACAGGTTGTTCGGTTGGTTCGGGGCTTTGCGTCACCTGCCCGAGGCCACGCCCACCCCGGTTGCTCTAAATACAAAAAACCCCTGAGACAGGAAGACCTGTCAATGTGAGAGGCTCCGCAAAAAAACTTAGCACTTGCATGTTACCACAGGCAGGGGCAGAGTGGGATTTAAACGCGGCGCATTCCAGACACATTTCCCAACTCCGGTCAGGGCGCCTCTCCTCAGCCCTGCGCGCTCCTGCAGTCCGGCGGGTGTTGACATCCATGGAAGTGGCCGGTTTGTACGAGGAGGGCGGCTTCGCGATCCACGGCAGAGACGGCATCATCGCTCCCATCGGCGGCGGCGCGTACTGGAGGCTCGGCGACTCAATGACGGAGCTGGGCGTGGAGGAGCGGGAGAGAGCCATCGACTTCAGCGCCTACCTGGACTCAGCCCTGCACTGCCCGCCGCAGCCACAGCCGGGCGACGCTTTCTCAGACTTCCTGGGAGAGAGCAAGATCAAAAGAGTCACGGCTCTGCAAAACTACAAGAACTACTCTCTGCTGAACGAGCTGGAGGCGAGTCAGTGCGAGAACCTGCGGGAGTCGTACGGACTGAACTACGCGGAGCTGCAGGAGACCCGGGTGGACAGCGTGTTGAGCCCGGAGTTGAGCCGCTACCGAGCCGCCGCCGCTGCTCCCGCGGACCGAGAAGACAGCCAGGAAGACGCGAAAATGGAAAACGGCTCGTCTGGCTTCGACATGAGGTCCTACCTGCACTACCAGTCCACGAGTGGGAGTCTGGGGAACATTTCCACCGCGTCGTCGAACTGCTCCAGCCCGCCCGGCACACCTGCGCCGTCAGGTAACGGCAGGTCGCCGTCGCACGGCGGCAAGTCGTCCAGCGGGAAGTCGAAGAAGCGCCTGGACAAGGACAGCGAGGAGTACCGGCTGAGGCGGGAGAGGAACAACCTCGCCGTGAGGAAGAGCAGGGACAAAGCCAAGATGCGCAACTTGGAGACGCAGCAGAAAGTGCTGGAGCTGGCGGTGGAGAACGACCGTCTACAGAAGCGAGTGGAGCAGCTGTCCAGAGAGCTGGCCACCCTGCGCAACCTGCTGTCCGCCACCGGACAGTGCTGAGCCGCTCACCTGGTGGACTTTACAGAAATGCAGGGTACTACTACACCCACTGGTTTACAAGGACGCTTTGAATGAGACTGAACAGAGTGGGCGCATGGGGTGGCCATCCACGACTCTTCCTAAACATGTCACCTTAGCTTTATTCTCAGATGTAATTTTTTATTTTTTTTTTTTGGTGTATGCAGTATTTCTGTGCAGGTTTTACATCCATTCCTGGTGAATTTCTACATTTTGTGTACACTGTGTCTGCAGCAATGGCTGTCAGGGGAAGAGTTGTGCTGCAGTGAAATGATGCAACTCTTTGTAATAGTATTGGCAATGAATGAAATAAGTATAATTATTTAATATTAAAAGGTGAAATGCTTTAATTGTACTTGATATTTTATTGAATTAAACAGATTTATACTTTGTTTAAAGATTTTCACTCATTTTTCTTATTTTTTTTCTTTGCACAACGCTTTTTATGCTTGCCTAATTTTCATCATGGACTGTGTAATAGCACATTCTAGGTTACAACATATTGCAGTGACACAAGCAGCTCAACCGCAAGAAAAATGTGCAATTTGAAAATTCAGTTTATTTACATAGAGACGATTCACAAAACAAATTAAATGCCAGATCCAGTTCATTTCCAACTGGATATAAATGGACAATAAATGTAGATTTAGTGGCACATTGCACAGAATAACAGTTTAATTCAGGTTGCAACGTAGAGAACCGCTTTTGCAGCAATCTCTCACACCGAGAAAGTGTGCAACATAAAAACAAAATATTCACATATTAATAATAAATAAATACGTTTCATTCTGGATTATGCACCTGTGTTTTATGTGCATAATACAGTTAGAACAATCCATTTGTAAAAAAAAAAAAAAAAAA
This sequence comes from Alfaro cultratus, assembly GCA_903066825.1. Classification (NCBI taxonomy): domain Eukaryota; kingdom Metazoa; phylum Chordata; class Actinopteri; order Cyprinodontiformes; family Poeciliidae; genus Alfaro; species Alfaro cultratus. Next base: position 3,983 of record CAEFZX010015848.1, on the reverse strand, counting down.
AGACTCAAACTGCCAAGTTTCTGTTTGACTTAATGATTTGACATAAAGTGCACTGATCCCAAAATAAATTCAGCCAATTTATACTGAAATGATACTGCTGAGAGCAGCAAAAAGCAAACAAAAAAAAAGACTCGGTCACTGCACGCAGCATAGAAATGGTCGTTTTATCTTTAGCACACGGCTCTGTCAATAGTCTGCTGGGTCCACTGGCCTAGAGAGGGGTTCAAGGTCGCGTGGAAATTAATCAGCAACTAACCCAATCGCACTACCTGCTGAGGTCACACCTGAATAGCCGACTGGCGAGACACTAAGAGTTTTAAAGCAGGAGAGGAGGCAGCAGATAAGCTGACAAAGTAGCTTCAGGTGGAATTTACCAAGTTCCTCAGTTTTACTCTGAATCGTATCTTAAAGCAAGCAAAACCCCGGGCAGAGCAGATAAAGACGAGGAGTGTGACGTGATTTGAATAAGCCACTGTGGAGAGTGAAAATTTACTACTGTTGCAGTGAAAAGTCGTGTCAGAAAAGCAGTGTTTTGCTGTTTGTGCAGTGGGAGATTACACTTTGGATATTTCAACACAGTCAATGATGATCTGGTTATGTGTTGTGCAACGCCCTCCCTTTTCCAACACATCACCACTAGAAGAATGCTACACCCACATTTAAAAAACACATTGTTATCCTGCTCAACAATAGCTGCAAGAAGCTGTGGTTTGGCTCCAGGCCTGCTACGAAACGAAACAAGACGAATGACATGTATCATTAAAACCCCTCTGTAGAGTCAGATTTCTGCCTCTCCAAGTTCTCCTCGACGCAGTCTGGAGGTTCTTGGAAACATTCTGCACATTCTTTCTTCGATCACCCCCCCCAGCGCAGCCACAAGCCATCCCATTCCCCCCCCAAACCTCCCCAGGCTCACAGGCCGAAGGGGGAAATTCCCACACAGGATGACCTCTCTTCTTCTCAGTTCAGTCCGTCCCTCTTTCCTCGTTTTACCGTCAATGGGCAGTGCCTGTCCGTAAAAAAAGAAAAGAAAAAAAAACTCCTTGTTGCATCACATCCCCTCCAAACTGGTCTGCTGCTAAAAGCTCCTCTGTTAAACCAGTACAAAAAGACACACACACCTGTCAACCCATTGTCTAGTCGTTTCTGTGCCAGTTGTGAAATGGAGGAGATTTTTCTTCCTATGAGTCACAATATCATGTAATAAGTTGTTCCTCAAAACCCCTTGGTGTACATTGCTGTGCTGATTTAGGAACACATTGTTCAAGCAGATGATATAAAACCCCAAATAGATTTATTGTTATCATTAAGCAAGAAAACATCCACTATTAATGCCTTGTATCTAAACAAAGATGAACACTCGGATGGTTTTAGATAGCTGATCAAACGAGGAAAAAAATCCATTCCCACTGACTGGTCCGCTTTAATCAAACTCTGGTTGTTTTCCTAGAATGCATAATCAAACTCCGGTGCAAGGCAAAAGTGCAAACTATGGTCCAACTACTAACCAAAAATGTGAACTCTGGTTCACCTACTAACCAGAAATGTGAACTCTGGTTCACCTACTAACCAGAAATGTGAACTCTGGTTCACCTACTAACCAGAAATACAAACTCTGTTCTGACTGCAAACCAAAATTGCAAACTCTGGCCCACCACTTACAAGCCTGGCCCTCAGCTTGGTTTCATTGAACTGTGATGCGATTCGAATGCATATGTGAACACCAAGCCCACCAGAGATCCCACAAAAGCAGAAAGTGGACTGTAGTGCACGGCATTCTGGGTAAATACAACCAAAACAAACATGCTAGTTTAACGCCAGTGGGAAAAATGGCTTGTTGTTTTTCACCAAAGACATTTGCTCCATTTTTGTTTACATTTTGTGAAGAAGGAAGTTGCGCTCATATTTTCTTCTGAGGTTTTTGTGTCACTTTTTTTTTTTGTGGTGCAGCGCCTCCACAGGCGAGGAGGGGAACAGGTTTTTCAGAAGGTTTGGATTGTTTGACACAAAGCAGGGAAAGTGAACTGCAGCATCTGAAAATATAACAAATGTTGCAATTTTGGTCCCCAATCGAACCGAGTTTTCCGGACTATCAGGTGTGAAAACATCCTGTGACTGTTTTAAAACAGACTAAAAAAATGAAGCAAAAATAATACAAAAAACAAATGACTCATGCTTTGGTTTAACGAGATTAGCTCCAAGATTATATATACTGTATATTATACGTATATATATATATATATATATATATATAAACTTCCATAGTTTCTTAAAAGAAACTACAGAAGTGCTTCCACGTTGAAGGCTATTTCTTAGAGATCATTTTATCCATATTGTACAAAAGCTATATCAGACTGTTTGTCCTCATCAGTTGTATTTATTTTAATTTAAAATGTGAATGCACAGGTAAAACACGTTGTTTCTGCATAATATTTTTGTGAAGCTGAAGGAAATGGAGCAAAATCAAACGGATTCTTGAGCATGAACGTTTCTGTACAGAATTAGTCTCATAGATGACATCTGGGTTTGTTTTGGCAAATCATCAACACCTACTTATCCTTCACCATCTAACTACATCACTCCTAACATAAGCATTTCATAACGTCAAAATTTGCATACGTATGAAAACAAAAACAATAGACACACAGATTTTTATCTGAAAAGAACATTTTAGATAATTGATAGAAATTATGTTACGTTTTTGTCCATCAAGAACTGAGTTTGTCATTTAGTTGTTTTTGTGTTTTTTAACGTACTTAGACAGATGGACTTTCATGCACTCTTACTTTTTTTACTTTATTTTTACAAATTTGTTTCAGATGAAGTAAAACAAACAATATGCAAATGAACGGTGAATTTATTGAAGGTAACCCTGAATTAAAATGTCTTTTACTTTTATTTAACTTTAACAGAGAAGCTAATCTAAGTTGCTACAAGCAAGAAGAGTTGGTTCCTGAATTCCCGTTTTGTTTTGGGTTTTTGCTCACCTCTCCTTTTCATTTGATATTTTTGAGTCCAAATTCTTTTTACAAATAGTTTTCTCTTTCTTTGTAGCATCCAAACAATGAGAAAACATTGTATAAACCTATATACTAAGTGTTTTAACTCGGGCATAAAAAAATGACATAAAAGATCACAGAGAAATTAAAATATCTGGGTCTGGAGTGTTTAAAAAAACTTTTATGAAGTAACCCATGCTCTATTTTTTAGGAAGCGTTGCACACACGACTGTTTGGAGCGTTGCTGCACAGATATAGCTTGTTACACCAATTGGTTGGTTGCCACATTGGATTTGTTGACATACGGAGAAACAGAATAACACCCTGCTCTGTTTAGTAATACAGGCCTCCAATTGAGCCGCCTGCAATGTTTCTGCATTTCGTGATTTATTGCCTCACGTCGAGGGAAAACGTTTAAGCCAAACTCCTCTTTCTGAACTGTTTCATAATCTTGTAATTATTAGTCTAGAGCCAGTTGTCTCCTTCAAAACTCTTTGAATAAAATTACCAAAAAATGCATCATCATAGTGTCTGCTTTGCTGACTTCATCATCTTAGATTCCTGTTTTTAGTCTCAAATATTGAGTTTTAGACATTTCAATCAATCAAGTTTATTTGTGTAGCACATTTAATCAGCAAGGCAGTTCAAAGTGCTTTACATCATAAAAACACAAAAACACAAAGTCGTAAAAGACACCATACGGTCAACAATAGAGAAAACCAAAAAATAAACATCATGTGGACGAGTGCCATTGTCAAAACCATCAATACATTAAGAATATAACAACAAATATCATATTACATATTAGTAATTAATATCGACCCAATTTTACTTACTGGTTAATATATTGCTAAATATCTGTCTATGCAGATGTTAAAACCAATATACTATACAGACCAAAAGTTTGGACACACCTTCTCATTCAATGAGTTTCCTTTATTTTTATGACTATTGACATTGTAGATTCACACTGAAGGCATCAAA
>CAEFZX010015847.1:0-24944 GCA_903066825.1 Alfaro cultratus | reverse complement strand
ATAAACTTGTCAGTTTCTTACAAAATCATTGTTTGTCAAATGGACCTTCACATTCAAGAAAAAAAGCTTGAGTAACAAAAAGTCCCAACATGGACAATTTACAATGAAAGTTATATGAGTCTCATGCAACTTAATGTGCTGAGAAAAAAATCCACCACTTAAGTTTCTGTTTCCTCCTTACAGCCATTTATTCGGCACAAGATCAAAGTTTATTAGTTGTGAAAACGGCTTTTCAATCATTAACTGCTTTGAAATTGACTCATGGTCTCAGTTTTAAAATATTCCTGACAGAGGTCGACACCAGATTAGGTGGCTGAGATTAAAACTAGGTGAAAAGTACATGAAAATATATAATTCGTTACTAATCTTCTGATAACTTTTTCCAGTACAGGAATAATTTTAATCAGGACACAGTGTGATATAAAGCAAAATAGATTTGACTTTAATTATTACCTTATTGGAAATGAACTTTGGAAGTGAACATTCAAAAACCAGTCTTTAAGTAGTTGTTTGCTTTGTCAATGGCTTGAAAAGTCATCGTCAAAAAACCTAAAATTTCCACAATAATCTTGCAAAAGCATATTATAAACTCCTCTTTTGCATTGTAAATTACATTGAACACTTTCTGGAAATAAAATTATGTAAGTAAAAAATTTTTTTCTGATAGAGATTTTGCATTAAGAAATGCAATCTTTATTATGTTAAAAGCACTGTCTTTACAAATTTGAGCTGAATGTGGCAGAATTTGAGTTGAAATTCAAATGTGACCTTTGATAATCTGATATTTAGATAGTTTTCTTTTGACCGGAGTCTGTAAGACCATATGAAGAAGTCTTTCTCCTGATAAACCACATGTGATAACCTTAACGCCTCGTCCCTGAATACACCAGCGGGAGAAGGAGACGGTCAAGAGAGCTGAGCTTCAATCAGCTGGTGGACTCTGAGAGTGATTCTGACCCTTCCATGGAAGGGTCATGTTGCAACAAAACCCTCCATTTCTTATTGGCTGATGCCTTTGTTTGTCTTCAGTGACTAATTGTTTCTGATCAGTTAAGGAAGTACAAGGAACCGTAATATCCATCACCACTTCACTCTTCTCAAGAATACGGGCAAACGAAAGCCGCAGAGAAGTGAAAAAAAAAACAACCAAAAAAAAAGGGAAAAACATCACCAGCAGGCAACAGGATGCACATGGCCCTGAGAAGGATGGCTGGTTGGATTCAGGAAATGGAGAGAGATGGAAAGGAAGGAGGGATTTTGAATCACAGCTGTTGTTAGACTGAAAAAAATCTGTTTTGAAGCAGAGGGAGTTTTTATTGTTCCTCCCCAACACTACAAAAAGATGGAGAGACACTTAGTTATCGAAGACAGCTGAATTATTTCTACCCAAATAATTCTTTTGAATAAAGAAACTTTAAAATGGAAAACCAAAAACCAGAAAAAGATAATGAGCTGTCTTGAATGACTAAAACCAAAATGTGCCATTTATTGATATTGTTAATTATTTCTGAAACTTTATCATCCTAAATAAAACATTCTGATATAGACATAAGCTCTAAAAGTGGAGGAGCCAGTGGCAGGCACAATCACGATTAGCTGTTCTAGTGCAAAAGAAAAAAAAAAAAAAAAAAAAAGACTGGCATTTTTTTGGCATAGATTACTTACAGATTTGGCTCCAACCATAAGATGACAAAGGTCTGAAGCAGTATATGCAGCTGCTTAGGACCGCTGGAGCCTGGAGTCCCCAAGAGCACTTGAAATTTCACAGAACAGCATAAAAATGTAGAGGGCTAGTTGTAAAGACACAATGTATACATGACAGCAGTTTAATGGTTTAAAGGCTGAGTGTTTGCTTTGGCCCTGGCTCAGCTCTGATTGCCACTTCAACCTTCAGGTTAGTCCAGTGAGACTCACAAAACACGCTAATGAAAGGTGTTTTTTAGTGCAGGTAAAAATGTTAACTGCTACTGTTTTCTCAACAAAACTGCATGTCGAAAATGTGAACTCTATGGAATCCACTGTTGGTTTACTAAGTAAAGATCAAATATTGATACTATATAAGTGACCGTCATGGTGCTGTAGCTGACAGGCAATGAGCCTGACTGGGAAATTTGCTGTAAAGAACCCCATACAACATTCAGCCAGTTTTGTCACCTGTCTAAGGTTTAGTACATTGTAGCCTCTCAGACATGTAGTGGTACTAACCACAGCAGAAGCAAATGCAAATGTTGCAAAGCCAAAGTAATGATAATAAAAGTCTCTGATTGCATGGTAGCACAACGGTGGTAACAAGGTGCTGATTTACTATCTTGACATTGTATTTATGATTCCCTAGAAACTGTTCTAAAATACCAATGTGCTGAAGGAGGGAAAAAAAGATTTTCAGTAAAATATCTGGCATTATGTTATTTTATTGACTAATTCTGATATAAGAATGTTTCTGACCTCCTACTCTTGAATGGATGTTACCCTTTTTACTGTCATACTATTGCTATGGAGATTATTCAACAAGAAAAACAAGCAAATAAATAAATACTTTTTTTTTGCATAGCTTTTCAGATGGATGGACAAAGATAGATAGATGGATAGATGGATAGATGGATAGATGGATAGATAGATAGATAGATAGATAGATAGATAGATAGATAGATAGATAGATAGATAGATAGATAGATAGATAGATAGATGAAAAAGGCTCGGTTTAAGTTAGTGTTCCTGGTTGTTAGTTCAGGACTCCTCGTCTGCTAATCCCTATCTGGTTATCTAAACATTACAAACGAGATACTGAATGTTTGGTTTGTCTTTAGAGGCTTTAGCATGACTTTTGGTTGACTTCCCTGCTTGCGTGGCCACACTGTTCATTCACTTTCCACATCCTGTTTCACGTGCTCGGAGCAGAGCCTTTAAAAGCGGCTCAGAGCGCACGGCACTCCTGAGCTGTGACCGCGCAACGGTGCGCAGACATCAGAGCGCAGACAAACGGCTTCGCATGGCACATCTGTTTTCTCTGTAGCTGCCTCCTTCCTCAGAACCAATTCGCATGAATTTTCGGAAACCCTGTTGTGCTTTTAGAAATAGTCAATATCTGCTCGGTTGGTAGAGCGATTTCATCGTCTAAAGCAGAAGACGGAACAGGTAAGTTGTCTCCCCTTTTTTATGTTAACGTTCGCGTCAGATCAGCAAATTCACTCGCTTACAGTCATCGTTATACACCTGACTTTCTGTAAAATATGTAAAAGATTATTCAACCCATATTTTGTGGAAATCAATCAGATGAAACTGGGACACTTCATTTTCAGTTTTATTTTTAGTTAAATGAAACTAAAAACCATTTTATTAAGGCACATATAACACATTAACAGGTGTTCAAAATTCTATATTTGATTAAAAAAATGAATTTTAAATATCTGTAATTATCAATAAAACTATATTAAAGTATTTTATTTTCCTCTTCCTTGCAATTTCAAAAAGTCACATCTGGTTTATTGTTTCAAGATACTTTAATCAGAAAGCTAAAGGCATCTGTTTAAAGACAGAGCCTCTCCTACTTATCTCGGATTTTTGTGTTTTGGTTTGGGCTTTTTTATGGTTTTTTTTTACTTATATATTTCCGAGCTGACATTCAGTAAGTGGATGATAATTAGGAGGCAGGGAGGAGAAAGAATCCCTCAAAGGTAAGGGGGCCCACTGTCTCAGTGAACAGAGGGAGCCCCGGGATGACATTTTGGAAATGTGAGAATCTGGAGCGCATTCCACATGTTCTTCCAGAAGACCTATATACTGGTGTGATTCTAAAGACTGCATGCTGAGTTTTCCACTATGGTAATCTTAATTGTTATTGCGCAAAAGGGGGAAAAACATGTAAAACAGAATGCGCTCTTAAACATGTCATTGTTTTCTTCTCTCTGTTTTTGTTCTGATTTTGATCAAATGCACTTTATTTAGGGTTTCGTTGTATTTGCTGACTTATTACAGAAAGGTACTCATAACATTTTCTTTACATATTATAGTCTAACTTTTTGGTGTCAAATTTTTTTCCCAAATAAACAGGAAACTCATAATATGTTTTATTTTCAAGCTGTCAATGCCTTGCAAAAGTATTTATACCCTTTGAACTTTGACACATTACAACCACAAACTTCAATTTGTTTTATTGAGCAGAGAAATAAATAAATGGTTTTACAACTAAAGACCTGAAAAACAGAGGGAATCTACAAACATTTTAACTCTTACAGCAGGTTCAGTTTGATCTGAACTTTTGAGTTTTTTCTTATACGTGGATATAATTTGCTCAGATGTATTCCTTTAATCCTTTTCTGTACACAGTTTTTTTTTCCTTCAGCTGCTGGGTCTCTTACCTGGCCTGCAAAGGCAATGTCTCTTGGTCTTTTTCAACATTGCCTTCTCTTCTTCTTGATCTTCTTTCATAAAAGCCAGAATTGGGAAGTGCAAAAAGAACAGTTGTCATGTCAACATATTCTCCCACCTGAGCTCTGAATCTCTGCAGCTTCTCCAGAGTTACCACAGGCCTCTTGGTTGCTTCTCTGATTAATCTCATTGCCACACCTTTCATTTTAGGTAGACATGTCTTAGTAGGCTTTGTATTTTTGCCAATCTTACTGCGCTTTTTCATGGTGGATTGAACAGTGCTCTGTGAGATGTTCAAAGCTTAGGATATTGTTTTTATGACCGTATCTGTTAAACGGTCATAAAGTCCCACAACTTTATCCCTGGCCTGTCCAGTATGTTCCTTTCTTTTCATTATGTGATTTAGTAGCTGATGTTCCCTCACAAACTTCTTACGTTTTCACAGAACAGCTTGTTTATACTGAGATTAAGTCACACATGAATGGATTTACTGATCAGGGGACAATTATTTTCATCCAATTGTATTCAGATAGATCACATTAATTTGGCTGAACAAATCTTCATGCCACAGTATTCTGTTTTTTCTTAGTAAAAAATTTTGATAACCATATTTAAATGTATCATCAGCTGACAATTATCCTTACTGCTGGTCTATTATACAAAATTAGAAATAAATAAATAGATACAGAGGAGCTTATCATTTGAGTGCATGGTGCATCTAAATTACCTTTAGGTATAGTGTGTGTGGTTATTTGGTCTGCTTGTCTCTGTGATTGGCACCAGGTCCAAGGTGTCCTGAGCCAACCACTGCAACCTTTCTGTTTTTCTTTACGTAGGTAAAGACCATGAGTGGATGGGTGTTTGTGGTTTTAAAGTGAAGAAATTGGTATTTAAGCAAGGCATTGTAATCTACACAGACATACAAAAATTTGATCCTCTCATTGACTTTGCAAATACATTTCAAATCAAAATGTACTATTCAATACTGTTAACAAATCCTAACGTTGTCTGTGATTTTTGACTTCCTGTAGAATGAACAACAGAGATCGCTGGAGAGTCTACAAAAGGGTGTGTGCCATGTTCTTCCTGGCTGTGGTGGCGCTCACCGTTGTCCAGAGGAGCAGCATCAACATGGGGCCTCCATTTGAGTTGGAGCAGCTGGCACGTATGCACGCTTCCCAGGCAGATGGACCCAGAGCCCCTCCAGAGGAGGGACCTGGCTTGCACCTGGAGTTAAAGAGCTTCTGGAAGGCTGGCAGGCAGAAGCCGAAGGTCAAAGCCTGGGCTACCACACAGGAGCCTGGAGTTACCGACAACACCAGCCCCAGTAACTGGGACGTGACCAGCTCCAACTGCAGCGCCAACCTCAACCTGTCAAGCCAGGCTTGGTTCAGGGCGCTTGAGGACAACTTCAAGCAGTTCATGCTTTATCGCCACTGCCATTTTTTCCCTATTATTCTCAACCACCCAGAGAAGTGCACAGGGGAGATTTATTTGCTCATGGTGATTAAATCGGTGGCCACCCAGCATGACCGCAGAGAAGTAATCCGAAAAACCTGGGGTAAGGAGCAGGTGGTTGACGGGAAGAGAATAAAAACCTTGTTCCTGCTTGGTACGCCTTCAAATGTTGAAGAAAGAGCTAATCATCAAAAACTTTTAGAGTATGAGAACTATATCTATGGAGATCTTCTTCAGTGGGACTTCTTAGACAGTTTCTTCAATTTGACACTTAAAGAGACTCATTTTCTCAAGTGGTTCCACACCTACTGCCCCAGAGTACAGTATGTCTTCAAGGGGGACGATGATGTCTTTGTAAGTGTGGAGAACATTTTGGAGTTTCTAGGAAGCAGCAGCCATGACAAGAACCTGTTGGTAGGGGATGTGATTTTCAAGGCTAAGCCCATTCGTAAGAAGGAAAACAAATATTACATCCCTCATGCTCTCTATAATAAAACCTACTACCCTCCATATGCTGGAGGCGGGGGGTTTCTCATGCATGGGATGCTTGCAAGGAGACTTCACTGGGCCGCAGAGACCCTTGAGATCTACCCCATTGACGATGTATTCTTGGGTATGTGCCTGGAAGCTCTACAGGTCACGCCTGTAAAACACAATGCCTTCAAGACATTTGGCTTAGTGAAAAACAAAAACAGCAAAATGAACCGGGAGCCCTGTTTCTTCAAAAACATGATAGTAGTGCACAAGCTCCTCCCGTCGGACCTCATGCGCATGTGGCATCTGGTCAACAGTGAACTGAACTGCTCGAAGAAAGTGGAACTCCTATAGCTCCGGGAGAGTTAAAGACAAAACCCCGTAGCTGAACTTTACCACAGAGAGCACCAAAGAAAAATGCTGCCAAATGCAGCGAGAAACAAAGCAAACTTCCCAGTAAACTCTCCTTTATGACTCTTTGGAGAGAGTCGAAGAGCTTTTTTAGTTTGTCAAGTAAATTATTGCAATTTTTAAAGGTTCATAAACAATTGTGGGTTTATATGTATGTACTGAGAACTCTGTTAGCGTTCAAATTCAGAGACAGTATCTATCACAATCATATTTTTATTCTGATAATATGCAGCTGCAGGCTCTTCTGCAAATGTTCAAAAATGGTCTGAATGTGCCACAAGCAATGATAGATGACTTACTCCTCACTCTTTATGTGATCCGAACAACAATTCTCCCACAGTCCTCTCTTTAGACTATTACTAATTATAAACTTAAGTTTCCAAAGCACACACTATGCATTATCAAAACACGTTTTACTGTACTTGCTGCAGCATCAGAAAGCAGTTCAAATCAAGTTTATTTGCAAAGCACATTTCAGCAACAACACACAGTTCAAAGTGCTTTACATGACAAAAAATAAACGCCATGAGCAAAGGAAAAAGAAGCTTTATGTTACTGCCACAAAATAAAGTGAAGTAAAAAGTTGCAGTGCAGACTAGAATTAATCTGTATCCACTTAATAATCAAAGACAACTCTAAACAATTGGGGTTTTAGCTTTGCTTTAAAGCAACTTTGTTCAAGAAAAAAGTATAACTGCATTATGTATAAGTAAAAGACCCAAGTGTTTCATTTGAAATCAAGGTTGCTTCTGCTCCAGCATGTAGCTAGATGTTCTAAATTGCCTCCTTTTGGGTAATAGAAGCTAAATGCTGGAGTTTCAGATGAACAAACAACTGCACTAAAACAACAAAACAGCATGTTAACTTGCATTAATCAATATAGCTACTTGGCTTTCTTTCAAGGCAAAACAGTTATGTTGTTATATGTTATAATACAGCTGGACTGGTTTAATGTAACGTATTTAGTTTTTATTCATAGTTTTGTTTGATTCATTTAAACCAGGTCAAATAAAACCCAAGCAATATTTATTTGAAAAGAAAAAACTAAAAACAATTTTATGAAATTAAATACATTTTGTCTGTAGTGGTGCATTTCATTTGTTACGGAGATTTTAACACACTTGAGTGTTTTCTAGTGGCAAGTTGGAAAACTGGTAGAAATTATTAGGTGGATTGGTGCTAACTATGGGCAACGTAAGACAAAACTATGCATTTCTCTACATGAAAAGTGTTCAAATAATAAAGGAATTTGTTTAGAGATATGGATTTTACAGCACTACATGATCTGTTTGTGTCTCCTTAAATACAGTCTGAGTGGTTTAAGGAGAGACAAACTATCAGAGTTGCTCATAGATTTTATAATTGCAGCCTTGACAGAAATGTATTTGTGCTGCAGCCATATTTGTTGTAGAACTCTGGATTATGCAGCTACTTCCAACTTTTTTGAGTTGAAATTATGATTTTTATTGGGCATTCTTGTTTTTTTCCAACTGGGAACTCAGAAAATCCAACTTCTGTGGACAAAGACAGCGCACCATGCTTTGTGATTTATACTTATGTTATTCTTGTTAAATGAAAACAGATCAAACATAAAATCAAGAAATGTGAAAGAATAAATTATTTAACAAACCTAAACTCAAATAAATATGTCTTACTTAAGTTAGTGTACTGCGAGCCGAGGTTGTTTTTTGGTTGTACCTGATTTAAAGCAAAAAACAATGCTTTGAAATTGGCCACTTTTTCAATTGTTATGTTATTTACCCTAAATAATACCTAAGTTGGATATATATAGCTGGATTTACTTTGAATAAATGCAATATTTTGGGGATCATACTGAAATCCTTTTCTAAAAAATAAGTCAAAACATTTAAACGTTGTTGAGTGCCTTATGTATGCTATTCTGAAACTTCAAAATTGCAGAATTTTGAAAGAAATCAGTTAAACTGGATAAACTATTACATTTGTTTTAATTGGCTTTCAAAAAAAATATTTGTGTGTGTTTGATTTAGCAACAACTCAAATGAATTATTTAGTGAAGAGTATTATTTTTAGTTACATCAATCAAACATGTCTTATAGATGGGGTTTTTTCAGTGTATCATATTGAGGCATAATTTTTCAATATCACTGGCCACTTTTAGAAATAATAGAAATGCTATAATAACGTTTGAGTAACTTAATTCATTTCACTTGTTGCTTTGGAACATGTCTGGTTTAATCTAGATGTCTATTGGATACATATAAATTAAAAGAAAACATCTTTATACCTGTTTCACACATTAAGTCTGTGGATTTAAATGCTGATATACTTGACATAAATTTATGAAAGGGAGGTGACAATAACACTGTGAATTTCAAACTGTTGCTGGTACGATTGTATGGCATCTGTTGCCCCCCAGTAAAAGAAGGGGGCAAATGTGGGAGTTCTTGAATTTATTTAAATGTAATAATGTAAACTTCTGTGATTACAACCCCAAGAGGCAGGGGTGTAGTGGGTGGTGATTAAGACTAAGTAATGCAAATGTATGTAATATTGACACACACGCACACGTGTGTGTATATATTTCTATATACACACATACAATGTATGTACATGTGATGTCATCTGTAAATAAACCTTTTCACAATCTTAACGATAAATCTGTCCTACAATGGTTATCTTTGTCTATCAGCTCCTGAAATCTCAGTGCAAGTTCAGATCATATCACCTAATAAAATGAGATCAGTATCACTGTGAGTGTTTAGGTTACACAGCAAAACTTACACCATAGAAACAACTAAAATTACGGATATAAACATATTTTTACTTTGTCAACCTTGTGCTCAAACCTCTATGTTTATTACGTTACCAGAGGGTAACTTCTCAGACTTCTGATGTAACATTTTATCTTGTATATGCTGAGTGTCCTTGTCAGTATGTCTTTTCAACAATACCATGTTGTTAGTGGAACAGTGAACACATCTTTTATGAATGTCAAAGCAGATTTTCATAACAAAAAAATTACCTTCCCCTGCAGGCACAAGTACATAAGAAGGAATACAGGAATGGGATCATCTTTAGATTGTGTTTCATGAGAGTGCGCTTGACTAACCAGTAGCTAAAAGTTTATCTCCTTGAACCATCTCTTGTTTTACAGACATGTTAAAGTGATCTAGAGTCAAACCTCTGAGCTGATTTATCTCTTTTATTGGATTTTTCAGCGTGGCTTATCAGGTCCAACACTATAAAGTGTGTGGCTATCATGTACTTTGCCTCTATTAAGGCACTGCAAGAATCTTGAATTAGAGAAAAAAGTAAATAAATCTGCAAGAATGTCATTAATAGTGTGGTTTGAATTTGCATTGGGCCAAAGGGGTGCGGGTGGAATTTGGTTACAGAAAACATAGAGTAGTAGGCAGTGGGATGAAAATCACAGCTTCATGCTTGAACATACACAAGCCACAGAGGGTGGTTACTGTGTAAGAGGGCACTATGCTTTCATTTATCTAACGTTTCTCTGCTTTTTGTGACTCTTTCTTTCTAAGCATGCTGAAGAATAAAAGCACAGTATGCATGCTTGATACTGCCTGCTCCTCAAATTGAAATCTATTTGTGTCTTAGTTCAACAGGTCTTTAGTTATTATTCATTTTCAACTAACCTTTGTTTTATTTGCTTTTGCGTCACGAAAGTAGAACTAGACAGTAAAAATTAATATAAAGCTAATAAGACATTAATATTGCCCTTTTGTTATATTATCTGCACCCATCTTAATACAGGGTTGCATAAGTGGGCACATCTTTAGATTACTACATGCTTGACCAAACTTCTGACAGGTTTAGTCTTCATAAATTTATACATTTAATCAATTATTGTGAATCAGATGAACCCAAAACAAACTTCTGTTTTTTTTTTTGTTTTTTTTTACTTTCTGTAATACTCCCCTTTAGCATCCTTTAGCTGACGGTAGAGTTAGCAAAGATGCTACAATGGATCTCAGCAATCTCATTGAACAAAAAACCTCAGTCAGGAATATATATTACTGACTGATGTCAGAGGCATATATATATATATATATATATATATATATATATATATATATATATATATATAGTGTATATGCTGCATGTGTTCCCTAAAGTATTGAAAAAGTATTGAAAACATAAAAGAAAAACTGATCTGGGAGGACACTAACAGGCAGGAAGCTGTTGGAATTTCCAACCAGCATTGGACGAATTCTGCTTGGAACAACAATGTGTTGTACTCTCAATATGTCTATGATAAGGACAATGGTTATGGAAAAGAAAAGAAAAATCATGCTGTCCTGGCTAAAGTTTTATGAAAGAATGTGTCATGGTTTGATGAAACTACACTCAAAGTCATGGGCTGTGACTCAAAGACATGTTTGGAATAAAACAAAGAATACCACGCCCACAGTAGGACATCAAGGTGGCAGCATCGTGTCCTCAGGTTACATTTTTTTCAAGTGAAATTAGTTTCACAAGTGGGCAAACATTCCCAGATAAGAAGATAAAGAAGAATGGTTGCTGAGATTGAATATGTTTTCACAAAAAAATTGTTTCATAGATGAAATGTACAAGATAAATAGAAAGAAATTGAAATGGCTCTCATGTTTTCAACCACATGGTTTTCCATCTCAAATAATGGCAATTATTTGAACATGTTTTTTATTACATAGTGTTTCAAAGAGGACAAAATAAATCCATTTATTTATCCATTTTAAGCTAAATTTTTCCACCATGCTCTTCTAAGGCATAAAAATACACTGTAAAAGTCACTGTATTCGCTCATATTGTAAACATAATGCATAAAATGCTGGACAGTAAATGTGGAAAACAACATTGTTCCTGTATTAACATATTGTAAAACAGAAGCCAAGTCAAAGATGTGTATAAATTAAAATCAATGATAAGCAAATGAAAAGCAAAAACTGAATTTTATTTTTTACCAGCCTTTTCCAGCATGTGGCAGCCACGTTGAAAGCCAACAAACCAGGACAATAAAAAAACTGAAAAAGTGTTTTTGCTTCATGATATATATATATATATATATATATATATATAAAAGAACTCCATGTTGAGTCTCAATTTCAAGCCTAAGTGGAATCAGGAAAAGTGACAGAATTGATTTACCAAGCAGCTGTCAGAATGTGCTGTATATTCTGGTGAAAATTTCTCACTCCAGTGATGATGTTTGTCTGTGTCAGCAAGTACACAACCAGCATCCAGGCCAGAGCTTTGTGTTTGTCAGTACTAATTAGAAGGAGCCTTTGATGTCAGTCTGATAGCACAGACAGTTGGATGAGGATGCAAACTTTCACAATAGATCTCCATCATTCTAGAGGATCACTACTGACAGAGCTTTAAACAAGGAATATCATTGTTTATCCTGGATATCACCATTGTGACAGAAGCAAATTAAGGAAGCCATGAGTTGTCTTCTAACTACAACAAATTGAAAATAAATTGATGTTCTTCTCTATTTCCATTATTATCTGTTGGATACCATCACACTATATTCAACATTTATTTCAGCTATTGTTAAGTTAGAACTAAAACTGTTATATTTATTAGGATTTTATGTAATAGACTATCATTGTTTTCAACTTTCTTTTTACCCAATAAGAACATGAATAGCACAACATGCATGTTTTTGTTCCATTTAATCTGATAACCCTAAGTAAAATTTATTGCCTTCAGAAATCTCTTAATTAGTACATAGAGTTCTTCTGAATGTAATGTAATCTCAGTATAAACACAGCAGTTCTGTGAAGGTTTGTTTGAGAACTTTAGTGAGCAAACATCATTGTGAACACCAACTAACCAGACAAGTCAGGATTAAAACTAAAGCAGGGTTAGGTAAACCTAACTCTATTTCAAGCTTTGAATAACTCAAAGCTTTATTTATTCCTGTGCCATACTCTTTTTCTCTTCATCCTGTCAAGGCTGTAGCAGGACCCCCACGGAAGTGGTAGTGGAGCTGCAAAAAACCACAGCTCAGCTGTTGGCAGGTCCAACTGTAGTAAAGGTATATCTGGTTTGTGGACAAGTGGTAAAAGAAAATTCATTGTTAGACGAAAGCAATTAGAAACTCTGTTTAGAGTTTGTCAAAAGCCAGAACACTGTAAAACATGGAGAAAACATCATCATGCTGTGGGAATATTTTTCTTTACCTTCCCAGAGTTGGACAGAGAAATTTAGAAAGAAAATCTTTAAAGGGTTGCATAAGACTTTAGGCTTGGGCAGAGGTTCAGTTTTTGTCAAGAGTATAACGTAAGATTGAAGGACTTTAAATATTTTTGCATTTGCAGTATTTAGTAATTTGCTAAAAATGCATTTGAATCATCACAGAACTTTCTTATTTCAAATACAGCAAAGAAGCAAATGAGAAAGTAACTAAAGTGTTGACCTGGACGCAGCGTCTCTAGGTGAAACAAAAAAGAATGGACACAGGTTATAGTAGACCTCTGTCATTGATACAGAAGAGGCAGCAGCTCTGTAAATGGAGTTATTCATTGGTGCCATCATCAGGGTCTCTGCCCAGGCACCTTCAGCAACAAAGATCCCTGTTCAGCTGCGTGACTGACTTCTGCAGCTGTCATCTGTCCTGTGGTATTACTGACATGACAGATCTGCCAACAGCTCTGGGTCAACACTAATCATCTAATGTCAACCTCTTTTCCTAGAAAACTGAAGGTAGGGGTGGAGTCATCAGTGCTGATGCAACTTTTCCTCAAAAGTAGAAAGGTTATTAAAGTCATGAGACATAAACTACTTGCACACCAAGAGGCTGTGTCTCAGAGGTTTTATAAGAGATGCGCTGGGACGTTAGCATACATTTGATTCGAAAGACTAACAAATCTTACGGACTAATACAACTGAGATAACTTTGATATCACACACTAGTGTTGCAAGTTGTTCATGATTTAGACAAGTACTACCTACATGCCACAAATATGCAGGCTTCATTGTTGATTTTCCCCCTAGCACCTTCATGAGGTTGACATTGTACATATTTAGAAGTAGTAGCAAAGTTGTTAGTGTTTTCTCAAAAGCCTTGACTTGTTGTACTTTAGATATTCCAGTGTAGACCAAAAGGCCAAAACATGCAATCTACGGTTATTAAATCTGTCACTTTAATCTGCTCGTAGTTTTGTTCCTGTGATGAAATGGAAAAAATCTGTTTAGAGTTCATCTATTCAATGCTGCAAATAGGCACAGGGAGACAGCAAGTACAGAAAATGGATGGATGTCTCCTAAAGCAACGTTCTTAACTCTTGCACCATCTTCTGGTTAATATAATCGGCTCCCTGGAGCAGAAAACACTTAAAAATCTCCTTTTGCATTGAATTTCTGCATAATCCTGATGGTCAGCATGAGGGGTCAGAAAGCTTATCTAATCTTACTTTAGATTAATTTTACTTTCTTAGTCCCTTTTATTGTAAATTGATTGGAGCAGTATATACTGCCAGGTTTCATAAATAAATCATGGAAGATGCACAGAAATGTTCTCATCTTCAGACAATCAGCTTCATGTTTGAACAGCAACTTGGCACCACCATGGCAAGCAGTTAAATTCTTCATTAATGAAAATAATTTGCTCCCTTTTTGTATTATAATCTAATCTCAACGTCACCCCAATGTCAAAAATTAAAAAATAATTTTCTTCAACTTATTTTTTCTTAAGAATCATCTGTTAGCTGTCTCATGCCTCCCCACTATATAGTTTTTTTTATGACAGCAATCTTTTAGCATACCCTTTTATTAATTCTAGATGACTCAAATCAGGTAAACCCCTCCTCCATAAAACATAGCTAATGTATAACTTATAGCAACCTTTGACTCAACTGAACTCATAAGAACCAAGAACTTTAAGGAGGTCCATTTCATAAACAGGTTGTATACTGTTTTACCAACTTTTCCAGCAAACTGTTTTCCAAAATAGTGAAGGCAACCTGTGACCCCCCCACTAGCAATTGTGCTTACAAGGTAGAAATTAAAATAAATTGAGGTGTGCCACAAAACATTAATAACCCATGAGGATTCCTACATATTTCTAAAGTTCCATCAGGTTTTAAAGATAAAAATTCAAAATGTAGAAAAAGGGAATTCAAGAAAGGAATTATAAATGGACATTAAAGGGACACAAAAACAGGAGAATATGGCCAAGGACAAAAGGGTGCATGGAAAGAAGTATGAAAAGGAGGAGATTGTGGACAAATATGTGAGGAAGTAAATAAAAAATTAATCAAGTTAATTAATAATTAACTATCCTATCCTTAAGTGAATAAATCACTTAAGGATAGCAAGCTAGAAGCAACAAATCTTTCTAAATTATTTAAATATCTCATAATCTGTGGATGACAATGACAAATAAATCTTATCTTAAATGGAACAGTTGTGGATTTAAGCCAAAAACAGAAAAGCACTGACCCATGTAATCAGAAACTTATACTTTTCCATTTTTGTCCAAAATATATGGAAATTATATGCCCGTCTTAGTGTTATGTGACATGAAACAATTAGAAAAAATGTTTACAAATTCCTTTACTACAATTATTAGTTTATTATAACCTTGCATGTTTAGCATATAAGGTACATAAAAAAATTTTAAAACAAAATTGTGACCCATCTTTACTTTTAACTAGACATTTTTGGCTCCTGCAGCAAAGAGCTTTGAGAAACTGATTTAGACTATGGAAAACAGAATAAAATTTTGCTTTCTTGGATACGTGTCCAGCCCTGTAAATTATTTGCATTAACTTCCATACATCATACTCTGGAGAAACCCATCTACGAAAACCTTTGATATTTATGATTTTATGAACAGACATATTTTTTAGAGGATCCTCCCCCTAAATTTGTTGATTAGTATTTGAAGAGGCATCTGAACCAAAACTTTTGTAACCAAGGTAACAAAAGATGCCTTTAAAGGTATTTTATGACTGCCCAGTTGCACAACCATTAAATTTCAGTCAGACTGCAGATTTAATTTTGACAACATAAAAAGTCTGTCCTATCAGGTTTTATTTCATCAAGTGAAAATCTTGAGATGGAGAAAAATTTAATCAATACACAACATTTTGTTACAGTTCCCTTGCATCAGCGACTTACTTATCCCCATCAAAGAACCGTGACACTTGGCGAACCATGAAAATACAAATCATTTCACAGTAAAACTTAACTAATGAAAACTAAAACAAAATAAAAATGGATACAAGTGTAAATTCTTTTTTACAAAAAGGTAAAATGAAAACATACAAACTGTTTAAATTTACACAATATATCTGACAAAACAAGCTTTTTGTTAAACAAACTTGCTTTTCAGATATTCCATTTTACTCCTTCTGAAAAACCTTAGGAGGAAAAGAGGTGCAGGTCTGCATTTGGGACATTCAGTTCTCACTTGTAGCACATAAGCTGAAAAGGTCTGAAGTACCATTCTGGCACAGGAGGGTAGAGTAGATGAGGAAGGTCTAGAAAGGGCTTAAAATGCCCCTTTACAGTTAAATATAACTATGACATTTTCTGGAATGTCCAAAGGCTCTGAAAATCGATGAAGCCAGAGTCCATTGAAAAACATAAAAAATAGACCAAAGATTTAGTCATCAAACTTGATTTTCTTCCCCTGGGGTTTTGCTCCAAATCCGCCACCTCCTCTTCCACCTAAAATGAAGAGAGAGCAAACATTTTTACCAGCAAGAATCATTAAAATGAAACCTCATCAAGCAGGTAAATTCAAGGTCCAAGTATGAAGTCAACATGACCAACTTGCAATCTCTCCTTGGTAAATATTCCTGAAGATTACCTCCAAAGCCTCCACGTCCGCCGCCGCGTCCACCCCTTCCTCCTCCTCCTCTGCCGCCACCGCGACCACCGAACCCGCCGAATCCACCGAACCCACCACGGCCTCCACGGAAACCTCCTCGTCCTCCGCCGCCGCCGCCACCACCTCTGCCTCCACGGAAGCCGCCTTCACCCTTTGGCTTGGCGTAGTCCAGAGTCACTTTGCTGCCATCTATTTCACCATCCTCCATGGCCTCCTTTGCTGCCTTGCAATCACTCTCATTATCAAAGTCCACGAAACCAAAACTGTTGAGAGAGTCCTTGGGTTACTGATAAAATTGTCACAAAACCAGACTTGAAACTTGCTCAACTGTAGGGTTCACAGTTTTTAACAAGGAAGAAACCCAATATTCAAATTCAATAACTTATGCTACATTTTAAAACCTGTGAGAAACCATTTGAACTCATTTTAAATTTCGATCAGAGAAAATAGAACTGTCTCACATCAGACATGGACAACTTCCACCTAGAAAGCTGTCTGTTTAACTGTGACTTCACTCTTGCTTCTTATGCGAATCCTTACACTGTCACTATTAGACAGACAGGAGCTCATGAGAAGCATCCAATAGCCGTGGAGAACGTCTTTTCCTATTAAACGTACCCTTTTGATGCGCCGGTGTCTCTGTCTGTAACTATTCTGGCTGCGACAGACCCTTCAAAGGACTCCTTAAGAGTCTGATCTGTTGTGTCTTCGGAAAGACCCTTGACAAAAAGAGTTTTTGTTGGACCTTGGAAAAGAAAAACAAAACAAAAAAAAAAACAAGGTAGTGTTAATCATTTTGTCCTTAAAAACAACAGTTCTAAGAAGTTTAAGCCCACTCTATAAGACCAGATCAGGACTTGACTATCTTAGAATCTTCAAGAAATTTCAGGAGATCAAGTTTTCATCGTATCTGGCCATGCCAATTGGGCGAGAGGAAAAAGAAAAGTTAAGACAAATATAAAAATGAAGTGTAGATATGTACCTGAGTTTCCTCTACCTCCATCTCTACCACCGCTGTTCTGGCTGAACTCCAGTCGGACTGAGCGACCTTCTATTTCTGTGTGGTTGAGGTTTTCCAAAGCTTCCTTGGCATCCTCTGCATTTTCAAATTCTACAAAAGCAAAGCTAAAAACAAAAACCAAGCCTTAGTAAGATAAATTTGTCACAAGTGTGAAAGAAAAAGAAACAAAAAGTACTGACAACTACAATAACTGTCCATGTTGAAAATTACAAAAGCATTAACTTGTAGCACAGTAGACCTTGTCAATACCCATATAAAAATAGGGCAAAGCCAGTTCTGACTGTGCATTGCCTCTGCTTCTCGTGCGAATCCATGAATAATCATAGATCAGATTAACAGGAGCTCATGAGAAGGTCTGCTCAAATTATTATTGTAGAAAAGCTCTAAGCATGGAGATTCAGTAAAAGTTGTCACAGCAATGCTTACCCTTTAGGCCGACCGTCTCTTTGAGGAATCCTTACAGAGACAGCCTTCTCAAAAGTGGACTGCAGCACTTCCTCTGTGGCACTGAAGGAGAGATTATTCACCACCAATGTTTTGCTGGTAGCGCCACCTGCTGCATGACAAGAGCAGAGATGTCAGATGAATACAGTTCAGAACATTTCCCTTTACATTGTTGAATATGAATATTTTGCATATTGCAAACCAGCTGCACCATAAATAAGATGATGGCATTTAATCTGGCATGATTTGGTTTTTTTAAAGCTTACCAGATGCCCTTCCTCCTTTTTGGCTCTTGTCTCCAACATAGTCAACAACGATGGATCTCCCCTGCAGCTCAGCTCCCTGTGCTTCCTCCAGCATCTTCTCTGCTTCAGCCTCAGTGTTGAACTCAATGTAGGCAATGCTGTGAAAAGAAAAAAAATTACTTTGTAGACCAAATATGTGGTGATAATATTGCTTCACAATGTACACCTTATACGTATAAAATACAACAAACCACTGCAATTAAATGTGTGGAACATTCACTACAAATGTAGACGAATGCTTTGTTTCCAAGATTTTTAGCCAGTCACATTTTAGAACTCAAGACACTTCCATTAAAAAAAAAAGAAAAAAACAACATTATAGCTGAAATAATTATGAAAAAAGATGGCTTACCCTCTGTTTGAACCAGTTTGGCCTTGTGGTAACCGAACGTCAACGGCACTTTCAAACAGCTCTTTCAGGTCATCGATTGTTGCAGAGTAAGGAAGGTTTTTTACAAACAGTGTACGGGCATCTCTCTCTGAAAAACATGTATTATTAGAAACAGAAAAAAACAGCCCAAAAAAGTAATATAGCTACGAAACCCACATAATAAAGGTCAGATTTGCTATCAGTAGGTACAATTATTACCTTTCTTGCCCTCTTGTGAGCTCTCTTTGCTGCGAGCTTTATCCAGCTTCAACTCCTGACCCATGAATTTCTTGCCATTGAGCTCCAGTGCTCTGTTGAGATCTTCCTCATTTGCAAAGTCTACATAGCCAAATCTCCTACCAAGGTAAAAGACACGTCACTTTTAACACTGTCCAAAACAAGAGAATGTCTTCCATTTAATCAGTTCTCTTTGCTAAAACATTCAGGCCACAAAACTGAAATCTTCAATGTGCCCAAGTTTAAAATGTGCAAGATTTAATCTGACACAATATAATGCCAGCCCCCTCCACAAAAGTCACAAATCTTTAATGTACACAGCAGTCAATGACTCAAAATAGCTGCTTACTTTGACATTCCAAGCCGGACGTCAGTGGTCTCGATATCGTTTTTTGAGAAGAACTTTCTCAGCCCATCTTTGATCTCTTCAAAATCTTTGTTGCAGTTCAAATTTCCAACAAATAAACTGAGCCCTAAATGAAAGTAACAAGTTTCATTATTTTATGTGAAGCAGCATTCAATGTATAAGTTTAGTTCAAGTTTTCAATTAAATCCTTCCTTACCTTCACCATCTGACTTCACTTTCTTAGCAGGTGGAGTCTCCTTCTTGCCTTCTGCTTTTCTCTTTGCAGGTTTTACTGGGGCTTCTGTGGATGAAGGAAGGAATTTTAAACTTGATGTCACAAAAAAGAAATGATAATAACAAAAGAAAAAAAACTGGAGGCAAATCTAGAGCCCACAGAACCAAATACAGGTTTTATTCCTCAGCAGGGAGGAAAATATGTATTTTTAAACTCACCCTCTTCTTCCTCCTCATCGTCCTCGTCGTCATCATCATCATCGTCCTCATCATCATCCTCTTCTGACTCCTCTTTTGCTTTGACCATACCGGCTTTCTTTGCCTTTGTGGCTGCAGGAGCTGGAGCGGTATCCATCTCTTCCTCAGATTCTGCAGAACGTAAACATTACTAAGTATCAATTCATTGTGAAAAAAAAAAAAACATGACCAAATGTAATTAACGTGCATCAGATATATAAAAAGGTGACATCATACATGATCAGTATTAAGTCCCTTGGAATCATCACAAAAGTGTAGTAAAGTACAGATTTTATGTTAAAGCAAACAGGCCTGGCCTTACCATCTTCATCATCATCTTCTTCAGATGACTCTTCAGCAGGCTGTGCTTTAGCTGCTGGTTTTGCTGATTGTTTGGCTGCTGGGGTCTTCTTGGGTGGTGGGGCCTCTTCTTCTGAGTCATCATCTTCTTCTTCATCATCATCATCAGAGGACCCTTCAGCAGCAGCCTTGGTTGGTGCCTTTGCTGCAGGCTTGGCGGGGTTAGCCTTCTTAGGGGGTGGAGCCTCCTCCTCAGAATCCTCTTCATCAGAAGGCTCCTTTGCAGGTTGGGTCTTCACTACAGGCTTGGCAGGACCCTTGGCAGGCTTTGCAGCTGCCTTGGCTGCTTTCTTGGGAGGTGGTGCCTCTTCCTCAGACTCATCTGTTCAGATGTTAATGTTAGTTGTAGCCGTGCAAGGTTAAGATTCTAAGATGCTAATGTAAACAGTGTCACAGCGATTGAGGATAGAACCGGCAGACAGTTAAATACGCACCGGCACCGAAGACATAGCGCTGCCTTTGCTTTTCCTCCGTACATAACACACATGAGTACTGAACAAACCCATGCATGCCAAGAAATGGAGGGTGTCAGGGCAATTTTGACAAAATTTCCAAGTCCTATGTATATGTGGACCACAAACTTGCATCTGCTTTAACTCCACTACCACATACCGTCGTCATCTTCATCATCATCTGACTCCTCGGCTTTGGCTGGGGCTGCCTTAGCTGGTGCTTTTGCCTTTGCGGGTGTAGTTTTTGCAGGCATCTTTTTAGGTGGTGGCGCCTCTTCCTCAGATGACTCTTCTGTAGATAGTCAAATCATGGCAAAGTTTTAGACAACGGTTTCAGATAAAAGCTCCTTAAAGAAACAACCGGCAATGCTTTGCAGAACAAACGCTTTGAAGAACAAGTTTTGTTAAACACCGAATAAATTACAAAAACACTTTATTTGTAAGATTAAGAATCTGTCGTGCTAGTGTGTCCAAAAACAGCTACAAATCCTATGTTTTCAAAGATGTCCAAAATGATTCCATCAAATGATTTTAAAACAGTAGGGATGATTAAGACGATGCTAAAATTTTGAGATTTTTTTCCAAGAAAATTTCATAGTATTATGAAAGTGTAGTAAAACGATTCTTAGCCTCAATTTCAATAACTGAGATTGTGTATATTAAATATGTGAACACTAAAACTGGAGGCAAAATAGTTTTAGCTAATAAGTAACAGACATAAAAAAAAATTAATGCTACCTTTGTACTTTAGTTTTCAGTGTTACAACTACCTATTGAGTGAAAAAAAATATTGAGATGTTCAAAGCAATACCTGAATCGTTGTCTTCATCACTTTCAGCCTTCTTAGCAGTCACACCATTCTTGACAGCTTTTGTAGCTTTTGCTGGAGTTGCTTTCTTTGCAACCTTAGCTGGAGGAGCCTAATGGCAAAATGGAAATGTGTCAAAATTATTTCACTGCAATGAATTAAAAATGTTAAAGAAAAATAAAACTGAAATCATAGTGAAAAGTACCTCTTCCTCTTCACTGCTGTCCTCCTCGCTAGAGTCCTCTTCCTCCACCTGTTTAGGTGGGGGCGCTTTTTTCTTTTGAGCTTGATTTGCTGCCTGAAATGACACAATAGCACATTTTGATGAATAACATAGAAAACTACTGATACCATACATTTGGCTTACTAAAAAATAAACTTGAGGTACAAATATAAGTACCTTATTCACAATGGAAAACAGTTTTTCAATTGTATGTACAACATTTCAGATTACAAAATAAAAATATACACTGGTGCCCAAAAATCATGTTATTTAGACCATTATAATGTTAATTACAGGAAATACAACAACCAAGCGTCATGTTATCCGCGTTGGAACGCTGTAATACACACTCGGTTTTGGTTGCTCGCCTCGTGTGTCACTCAGCGAACACCCACCCACGTGGTACTCATGAGGCAGGCCAGCTAACATATGGGCTAAGCTTAAATTAACTAGGTTAATAGATTTTTACGAGTACTAAATTACACAAAAAACAAAGCTACTACACACAATCTATAGAAAAGCAGAGATATATTTAATTTAATTTGCAAGCTGTGGGGGGGGAAATGCCGCTGAAAACGCGATCAAAGCTACAGCTAGCTTGAGCTAGCATAGTGCATGCTTCTAAGTATACAGTTAAAAAAAAAAAAGTTAAATATAAGTCTCAATTTACGGCTTAGTTGTTGAAATTAACCTTTATCGAAGGCTAAACGCTGCTGCATAAACAGAGACGCGTGAATACCATGTTGCAAAGCTGGCCACAGTTAGCAGGCCAAGCTAGGCCACATCCACGGCTATTTCGACCCGAGGATCAACGTTATTTACGAAAAAAATAAACCAAACACTAGCAGTTAGCCGACTTGCAAAAACTTCTTCATAACCCATTAATTCACTTCAGCACATAAGCCCATGTTTCTATCGTGAATTAGTTCGCAATCTTCTTAAAAACGAAACAACTTTAGCGTAAGGGCCTCGTGCGTAAACACAGCTTAATCTACCACAAGCGCGCGCTCATACAACGTAATCGTAAAAAGATTTTTTTTTTTTAAAAATAATAAAAAAAACACTTTATCTTACCTTTGCTAACTTCACCATGATTACTGTTGTTGCGTGTTTCAATGAAACACTGGAATCTCGATGTGTAAAGACGAATAACTAAACTGCTAGCACATGCACGTGGTTGTGTCTGCTCGATGGAACATTGGACTGGAAAAAGACAGATACGTCGCAGCCGCGGCTTCTCTCCTGCTCTGCTCTGTGACGCCGACCCGCCCACGTACTTGCATCAACCAATCCCAAGCTGTAGTGTTCGCATCGTGCGTGGGCCTTGCGTATGACGTACAATTTTCTGAAACGAAGAGAGAAGTGAAATCCTTTTCACGATCCTAAGTTTTTCTTTGTGTAAAATTATCGCGTTTAGTTGTGGATCAGCCCAAAATGCACACTTTCAAATGTTAGCAGAGCTCTACTGATGGTGTAACAGTGCTAAAGTTTTAAAGTCCAGTTTCCTAAGCTACACAAAACGTCGTTTAAACCAATGAAGCTGTTTTAACCACGTGGATTTAACCATCTGCTAAGGACCGTCGTCACACGTGGTGTAAGTCTACTGTGGAGAAAACACTGATCTCATTCTTCAAGTTGTTTTTCGTTTATTGAAACGTTTATTTTATCTTTCATTCGGTTAAAAAATGTGAGCGTTGTAAAGGGATAAAACAAAAAAGTTGAAGAACGGCATCATGACTCAAATGTCTACATTTTCATTTTTTTCTGTAACTTTTTTTATGCTAATACAAATACTTTAAAACAGGTATAAAAAAAAACTGATGGAAATGTATTAATACTTCGAAATATGTGTTTATTTAAACTGGCCAAAAATGTGAATAAGTCAACTCATTTAAGGCACTATACAGTGTCTTTACATTTGTCTGAAATATTAAAATAATACTATGATTAATCAAAATATGATTTGCCTGTGAGGTATTTTCAAATGTTATTTCAGAATTTGGAATTTCCCTCCATCTTAATGTGAATTAGCCAACTTATTACTGAAATCAAATTATCAGTGTTCTTTACAAACTAAGTTGTTTGGTTGCTATACCTTATGGCTGATACTATTTTTGTTGCAGAAATATTTAAAAAATACCTTCATGTGATACATATTAGCTGTGTACACCTAGACAGGTACACAAAACAAAACTTAAAGTATTGTCTCAACTAGTCCACTATTTTATTCAGGTGTTTTAATCACTTCCATGACCACATATTAAAAAAAAATGCAGAAATTGTATTAAACCTAATGGATGAGGAAAGTCAGTTAAGTTCACATGTGCCAGTACACAAGCAAATATTTTTTGCAGTATATTGTATAATTCTCAACTGGATTGAACAGCATAGGTCTAGTTTGAAGGATACAACATAAATTTTATCTGCTGAGTCAAAATAACCATGTGTGATGAGAACTATGACATAACTCATGGGGACCAAAGTATTTAAGAAGGTATACAAAGGAAGTCAGAACTTGTCCAAATGGAATGACAACTTCAGATTGAGAACCGTCTGACAGTTTGCAGCTCTCCACATTAAGAACACTCATCCTGTACATTAAAAGTGGTCATAGTTCTAATTCAAAACTTTAGAGTTGGACAAAGTTTCTATGTAAGACTGAAACCATGAACATTTAGCCAGAACTATTATGAAATGGGTTAGGTCGAAGTATGACCCAGATAAAGTCCAGTCCTAAAACACACTGAGTCCAAATTGATTGAGTAGTCTCTAAATGTGCAAATCTGCAGCATAAGCTAACTGTACACCACATCTTTTTTGTCTAGATATTGTTGGTTAAGATGTTTTAAAAAACATTGTGTTTTGCTCTGTCTGTTAGTCTGTATAAAATCAAACACATTCAGGTTTACTATATGTAAAATGACTCAATGTTAACTTTTGGTATGTATAGGTGCAACTTTATTCCTGGAATTTTAAAGAGTATTCAGAAAGATTTTCAATTATAAAGCTAATCCTGTTTCAAAAGGCTGTGCTTGTTTTCAATGGCTCCAGAGTACTTACAGTCATTTCCTACATTAACTCCTTGTATTTAGTGCTGTTGGTGGTGGAAGCAATCCGTCTGATACCAAGTAACTTTTATTTTGTTGAATCAGGAGATGTTCACTGCACATCTGAGTAATTAACACTGAACACCACACAGAGGCAGCATTGCATTTTACATCTATCACTCAAAGGAATCTGAGTCATAGCTAAGGGTTTGTTTTTCTTTTTTCTTGTGTAACTTTTATATTAAAATTAGAGAATGAAAACTTTATATATGTGTGTATATATATATATATATATATATATATATACATATGTAAAGTTTTCA